>CBVK0100043504.1:0-24789 GCA_900067695.1 Picea abies | reverse complement strand
GGGGGGGGGTCGTTAGAACCCCCCTTTGGGGGTTGTAGGGGTTTGAAGGAAGTGCCCCATAGAAAAGAAAAAATCTCGAGAAACGTGTCACATTTTTCCTCGATTTTCATGTCCTTTGTTGGGTGGTTTTTCAGCACATGGTTTTTCCCAATGGTTTTTCAGGAATTAGGGTTGTTGACTAATCCAAGTCATTGGGTTATGATTTTGGATGTCGTTGGATTCTATATGTATATTGTATTGTAAACAATGTATCACTATGAATGAATATAGANNCTATATGTATATTGTATTGTAAACAATGTATCACTATGAATGAATATAGAATATATTGGTTTTCCCAGTTTGGGTTTCCAGGGGAAAAATCTTTGTGCAATGTGTGTATTTTCCATTTTATATTTTATATTCTTTTATTGAAAATTTGTTTGCAGTCAAATATTATGCAAGATTAAAATCTACAAATGTCAGTTACGTGTAGTACTATCAAGGAAGTGTTGATCAAGTGGAAGGACATATCACTAGAGGATGTGACTTGGGAACCAGTGGCCATACTCCAACAATTTTCACACCTTTATCCTTGAGGACAAGGCTTCTTTTGAAGGGGGAGGGAATGTTATGATCCAATTCTAACCCCTCTTCACGAGTCGTTATTTAGTAGGATATGTTTTCTATGTAATAGAGGTCAACATTAGTTAATAATTCCTAATAAATAAAGGATAATAAGTCAATGTAAGAATACCTAATAGAAGCTTCCACTTCTAGAAGTTTCCTTAGAAGGTAGAATCAGTATAAATAAGAGTAGGAGGCATTGTATATTTTTTCCTTGGAGATTATTGTAATAGAGATCTATTCTGTCGAACGTTTCCCCCTCGAAGAGGCAAGTGAACATTGCTATCATTAATAAAGGTGTTCTTTTTGGTATTATTTTGGCGTTACTCTGGTATTGAAATAATTATTTCATTGTGGTTCTTCCCTTTCTTGCTAAATATTTGTGTTCCTCATATTGTGATACATCTGGAATATTGCATGCATTGTGACGACAAATCTATGTTGGTTACATTGTTAAAATAGGGCTATGTTTGTAACATATGACAATGAGGCTATGCTCATCACATTGCGATGAGAACGACTCTTTTGTCACATTGTGATGAAAAGGATATTATCATTACATTGCGACGACAAGGCTATTTCATCACATTGCAACAACGAGATATTTGCGCCATATTGTGATGACAAGGCTATGTTCATCACATTAGGATGATAAGGCTATGTTTGTCACATTGTGACGATAAGGCTATGCTCGTCACATTACGACAATGAGACTATGTTCGTCACATTGGAATGACAGGGATATGTTTGACACATTCTGACATTACTATGTTTGTGAGATTGTGATGTTACTATGTTTGTCACATTGCAACATTATTATGTTCATCATGTTGCAATGTCCAGTTTTGTTCATCATATTGCAACGTCGGGTTATGTTCGTCACATGACACATTTTCTTTATGTTCGACAGATTACAAAGGAAGTTTTGACCAGTGTGTTGATGAGTGTTTATGACACACCATCAACTGGAAGGGAATAGTCTGGTCCATTGTTGTCTAAATAACCTAAGCCATTTGGAATAACTACCCCTGACAAGTTTAATGACTTTGTTAGCTGATAAAGGGATCTAATCTAAACTACGGAAATAAAATAACTAACTATGCATTAATGAAGAGCTATTATATACATTCACTATTCTCTCTTTTATATACAACATATACAAATAAACACGTGCAAGATTTACGAGAAACCTTGTAAACTAAGATTGTACAAGAGAACCGAATCTTAGGAAAAATTAAACAGATTTAGAACATACTATTAATCTAATTTTAACCTTGAAACTAAAAAGGAAAATAAATGAATGTAAATAATAATTTTTTAACTTAAATAAACAAAGTATTCAAGCTTAAATGTTAAGTTGCATTCACTTAATATAAATCAAAATGAATAAAAATCATTAACCTATAACTGGCCAATATTTGAAGAGAACTTTTGGTTGTGCCTTCCTATATAAAACTGCTCCAACAACATCTATGTTAAGAGAAATCTATAGCAGAAGGTCGTATAATTATAATATTGTGATAGTGTTCGGATAAAAATCACTTTGACTGGCAATTTAAATCTTATTTAAAATGCAGAAAGAACAACGTTCAAATCATGATCCTTAGTGAAGATATAATAGATTAATCGACAATAAGAGAAATATCAATTGAACAATTATATCTTTACAAATCTGAACTACATAAATAAAATCAATATAATACAAGATTTGTATCAAAATAATACAATCACCAAGATTAAGATAATTGGGATGATAGACTGTTAAAGATTGACAAAATCAATACATAAATGATAGCAATTAATCATGTATTTATAAAACAGACTAAAGCTAATTTAAATCAATGCATAATCAATTACTCAAAGAATATGAAGATATTATAATGAAAACAAAATCATTTTACTCATAGGACAAAAGCCATTAAGCAATTTGGAATTTCATATTCTTCTTCGAAAATACTGGTCCATTCTCCCAAGATTCCAACCATCCGTTACTCCATTTGAAAAGAAAAAGTTTACAAAATAAATAATATACAAAAAATAAAGGATAAAAATCCTGCTCTAAATTTCTTTGATCTCATCAGGCTCTAAACTTTCTCATATATTTGTGTAATCAATGAACAGTCTGGGCGTCATTAATAATTTTTTCCGCCTGAAATTTTCCTTGTAAAGAAACAAAAATATCTCTCAAATCTCGCATTTGTTTGGGAAAAATCATGCGCATAAGATAAATGGGTCCATTCTGCAGATGTTTTTTCAACTGTTTCTTCAGATTTATCACGGTTTGGCTGCAATGAGTCCTGCATAATTGTCTGTCTGTTCTTGAATGCATTTCCAAATCTTATATGTTGTTGCTCATAAATTATTTTCAACAATCCAATGTTATTTTTGGATCAATTATCTTGAACGTATTTAGATAATAAAATCAAAACATGATCAGATCCGTACCAAATATCTGATAATAGAAACCCATGAAACAAAAATAAATCAATTTAATAACCTAAATATAAAAATTCTGAATAAAACAAAATCTAGAGCAATAAAATTAAAATGAATTTAAACTAAAAGCTAACTATAGGTTGTAAACTAATATTGTTTACATTTTCCTTTCAAATATGATCTTAAAATTCTAGAAGATTCAAGTTGATGGAGAGAAGAAAAATATTAATTTTGAGTTTTCAAAAATCAAACAAATGATAGATAATTCTGTTTTTATTTTTTATTTTATTTTGAAATGAGATGCAAACTGAAAAAATAATTTAATTAATTAAACCTACCAAATTATTTTGTGAAAATGATTGTTAATGAGCAAAATACGAAAACATAATCATAATTTAAACAAAAGTAAACAGTTAATAAAAATTAATGTTTTCATTTAAATTAATATTTCTATGTTCGTCTCTTCCTCATTCAAATTTGATCAAATGTGAACAAATGTCATAGAAAAGATGTGTCGCAATAAAAATTCTTCATGTAAAATTATTTTTATTAATCCATGTCTTCAACTGAGCCATTCTCATAGCAGATAAATTCAATAAGGAAGAGGTAATAACAAACTCCCAAATTATGAAGCTCATCCATCAACATCAAAACTCTGTAGAAAGAAAAATGAAATGGCATTTGAATTTCATGAAATTAAAACCAAACAAAATAAAAGAATATAAACTCAAACCAACCTCAAAACAAAGCAAACCAATACCAATCCAATCAAGTCAAATAAAAAAAATGAAGAATCCAAGTAAAATTTCGAGGGACCCTAGATTTTGATTAAAAAACAAAGAAGGGGGTTGTTGGGGCCCAACAAATGGTGACTCGTTGGGCGAAGTAGTTATCTCTGATCTGGTAATCTTTCATATCAGGAAGAAAATAATAAGACATGAAAAAGGATTTAAGATCCCTAAAATAAATTCACTTTGAGACCATATAGTATTAGGATAAGCTCAATGTTATAACCAAACAATAGAATTTTATTTGCAGGGGATTATAACTTGAAAGAATGTCTTAATCAAAGAGTTACGATGTTTATGAAAAGGACTTCAATACCATTGACAGATCCACTTCTACTAGCAGGCATCCATAGCCTCGACAAGGATTTTGTTTAACCCACTCAAATGATTTAATCCCATCCAATAGTTGTATCCGCATGATGTATACTTTTATAAAAGTTAATTTAAAATCATATACCTACTATCTCTCGACCCGACATTGCTTCGTTGCCAGTAGGCCTATTCAGTACCCCGATGAATTTGTCTTGGTATCATGTGTGCATTTACCTACTATTAGCGAGCCTGTTCAGTACCCCGACAAGTTTACACACACTTCCCACACTTAAGTTCTTCCAACCCTCTTCTGCCACTTTTAAATAATAATACAATTATATATTTATTGATGACAAAGATAGCAGGGTGATATTGGAGGTTAATTTCAATACAAATGAATAGTTGATCATGTTACTTATTTGCTTCAAAACTTGAAATTTTATCATGGTTTAGATATTTTAGATTTCAGTTAAGAAATCGTCTAGAGAATGGGGAAGCACTTAAAAGTGATTCCTTAAGAATATGGATGACGTAAAAAGTTTAAAGATCATCATAATTCTCAAATATTTAAACCATATCTCTGGTGCAATACTCTCGCAAAGATAATTTGAGGACAAATCGAAAGTGACAGTTGAATTAAAAATCAATTGTCTGAGCTATATCTTAATATCAAGACCTCTTTGAACTATTTGAAATTGCTTGAAAAACACAAGTCTTGAAATGAATGCTTCCTTCTGAGGATTTCTCTTGGATCAACAATATAATGGTTCAAAAATAGAGACAAGGAGAAAATTCAATCAAAGAAATAAAAGAATGCAAAAAAAAACACAAAACAAACCAAACCAGATTTTATTAATGGAATTCAAAATCGGAAGTGCATAAAAACAAAATCGAAATAGAAAAAGTACACTTTCATAAACAATTTTGGCCAAAGATAAACCCTGAGCTTTGGGATCTACTAGCATCCCACTATAAAATAAAGGAAGAACTAAATCATATAAAATCTTATATGTGAGAAAGTTATTTTCTTAAGATAGTGATGCATAAGATGTTATTTTGACCAAGCATTATTATTAAAAATAAAATAGAAAAATCCTTATTAAGATAAGTGCATTCCTACTCGTGGGACCTTGGGTCAGGGTTGAATTGACAGCTCAAATTTTCTTATCTCTTTACTTTCCATTTTAAAATTTTTCATGATGATACTGCGTTTTTGAAAAGAAATATTCAACGAAAAGCATAGAGAAAAGGATTAAAGTAGATTTCCCTGACAATAGTCATATTATGGTTCTCTTGGTGTACCCACTTGTGTTCATAACTACATTATTACAAAAAGAAACAGTGAGAAAGAAAACTAAAGGAAACCTACTCCTAAACCTACTCTAACTACTAAACAAATTGAAATACTAAGTGAAGTCATGCTTCTAATGTAACCATCAGAGTAACTCCAATCCCACAATGAAAACAAAATTGAATATTAGTAAGAAGAATGGAAGTGCATTAAAGTAAGATACAAATACATCATACTTACCTTTATAATAATCATTTAGAAACAAAGCAAGAATGGCCTTACCATTCCCTTGAAGACTTTTGATGTATGAATTCTCCAGCCAATCCACAATTCTATCATGATATGGATCACTAAAGCATGGAAGAATGCAACTGAGTTCAGAAAGCTTGCCAAAATTATGAGGACCTAACATAACCATCGACCAATACCGAAGTGCCCCATCATTCTGACATTTTTATGTTTGCCTATGAATTTCTTCAATTGGAGGATACAAAAAAAATGTGTTAAGTTTACTTCCTTGATCTTTATTCACAAATAAAGTGAAAAAAACCTTACCATTCTCTCAAAAATTTTCAAGATATGAACATTCCAACCAATCTGCAATCCTATCATAATACGTGCAATTACCAACATAGGATCGTTCGAAATTATTCATAGATGAAAAAGGTTTCTTATGAAAATAAGGTACTGGATTGGCATGGAAAAAATCTTGTAAAAGGATCTTGATGTTATTTGTAGGATCAAGATAACAAGAACTTATCATGATTTTTGATCGGAAAAGAAGTGTCTCATTCTCTTGAAACTTTTCATTGAGCTCGAATACTTCAATATTAACTATTTGAGGTGAACTAAATGGAAAAACCAACATTTTTGAATAATCATCACTGGTAATAATATTTAGCTGATTATACTTTTCAACCTCAAATAACTGATCATGGAAAAATTCATATCCTTCTTTAAACACAAATTGAGATGAATCAATGGAAGACACAATTTGAGACTCTTTGAAATCATTTCTTGATTTACTTGATGAGAATAAGAATTAATATGTTCATGGACAAAATTATTCTCCTCTTTATCTTCTATTCAGTAATCTCTATTAATTTGTACATGATTATATATTGTTGAATTCTCTACAAGGTAATCTGGAACACACAATTGCACAACATTAGGATAAAAAATATCAGGGTACAAGGAATAATATGTAGAAGAATTAAGAAGACAAAATGTGTCTCTTGAAATAATTGGAATATGTGTTTCGAATTGTGGTTTTATTCCCTCTCCTTGTATAAAATGATCAACCTATGTTGTATGATCTTTTAAGGAGTGCGAGACAATTTCTAAGAGACAATTTGGTTCATTGTGCAAGGGAAAATGTGAGAGCAAATCACTAGAGAGAGATGGTTGATTAATAGTCTGACTAATGATTTTGTCCCCTATTGATTGATCATGGACTTGTTCAACTAAATTAGGGGAATTTTTATCTTCCACATGATTATCAACTTCACATTCGATCTCTTTTACTTTAGAAACAATTATAAAATCTATGAGAGTGTGACAACTGTCATTTTTTAAAATCAAGGTTCCTTCTTCGGTAGGAGGAGACATTGTTGGAAAAGAGTGATTAGAAGTGAAAATTGCATTTTGTAAAATGTGATTTCTCTCTTGATCTGCCAAAATGAAAGAAGTTGACAAAACTTGTGGTGCTTCAAAGTATTCAAGATCAACATGAAAATTGGAACCATCTTGAGGTTGAATATTAGTGCTCAATTAATATTGGTTAACAATTAATCGATCTTGCATTTCTAAGAGATAAACGAGATATTGAAACCATTCATCAGTAAGAGGCATTTCTTTCAAAGGGAATCTAGTACAAACATGTATGAACCTAATTTCAAAATCTGTAATGTCCCCACCGTTACGATTACAGGCGAAGCAGAAGTGAATATATATATATATTGGTTAAGAGGCAAGATGGTGATGACGACAATAGTTAACTACACCACTGACGACGAATGCAAGCAGACAGTCCAGGCAACAGGAAACTATGAGTCCACGCACTAGCACAAGGGCGACTGGGAAAACATACGTAGAACAATAAGGAGGAATGACTACCCACCCGATGCAACAAGACACTCCTACAAACTAAGGGAAAACATCCCCCTCCTGACACAATGACCAATGATGAACAAGACTAGAACCTCAAGGTGTGTGAACCAAACACATGAAGGTGTTCCACCCAAGTTCCAAAAGAAACTTACAATGCTCGACAACACTCACACAGATGCACCAAATTCGACCAAATTCTCATCGCTTCTATCCAATAGGGCACGCCAAGATCCCCTCATCAGGAATCATGTTGTACCAAGTGATAGTCGTGTCAATAACCTTGGCACCACACATCCTATCTAGATCGAGGACTCTAGAAAAATTCAACGCACTAGGAGCCAAATATCGATAAGAAAACCACACCCAAACCCCAACAACAGGTCAATGAGACACCTGAGGATGACTACCAGGGAAGACACAAGCCAATACATGACTTCGTCTACCACCCAACCCTTTTTATCTAGTCCAACTGGTCAATAATTACAATCTAATTTAACATTGGTTACCAATCTAATAACAAGTCAAATTTCAATTAGTCCACAATTTACAATTCTAAATTAACATTAAATTCAAACCAAGTCTAAATTGCAATTAATTAATAGCCCAAATTGTAAATTATATACAAGTCTATATTACAATTTAAATACAATCTAATTTATCAATTTACCAATATATGACAACATAACATAGTAATGTAAATTGCTATAAATATGACATTCTTCACCACATTAATTCATGAATGTTGTCAACATTATTAACCATAATGAAACTTTAACCAGATGTCCAATACACAAATAAAACTGATGAGTGATAACAAGTTGTCTAATAATTTAATTTGTGGTGTAATCATCCATGTAAATAAATCAATGTATATCCAAAAGTACTCCCAAATATCTTTGTAATAATCAATGTGCCCCAATGGAGCTATATATTATTTACACAACAGTGAATAAATAAGTGTTATATATATATATTACCTACACACAACTATTACTCACACACAACCATATATATTATTTTCGTAGCTATATATATACCATGCAGTTGTATATAGATATGGAATAATAAGGACTATTGGATGCCAAAACGTAGCTATGAGATAATACACAACATAGGTAAATAAATTGAGGTAGATATCCATGATTTGCACTGATAAAAACATAGGTGGTCACATGACTGCGGGCGGGTAAGACGTAGTCAATCAAAATCTAAATCACAATCATATGTTACAGGTGGAATCGTGGCTCAAAAAAGCTCAATCATTGTCAGCAAAATCTATGGAAAATAAACGTATGGATATTCACCCTGTCAGGTAAAAGTAAAACGCATGGGTAACAGATAGTAGTTTTCAAAGGAAAAATGCATTCTCCAAAGGGAAATTTTGCCAGGCAAATCGCATTCTTTTTCGAGGGAAAAATCGCTAGAGTAATACCTCTAGCCATGGAATGCAATTAGGAATCAAAATGCAGATCAATAATCATGGAATAATACAGTCTTAAACGTCATTGCTAGGCACATAGATATTCCGATTTCTATGCAGCTAGGATTCAAACAACGCAGGCACAATGGATAACAAATCTCTATCATAGTAACTAGAAGTTTATGCCATACCATTGTACCATCGCGGGCAAGTGATCACGATTCTCAGAAGAAAATAGTCATAGATCAAATAAAACCACAGGGAAAAATTCACCTTCATAAATAGTTTAAAATGCAATGGAAATCATTGTCCAGGTGGATAGAGTCGCAGGCCCAGATTCGCCCCCAAACCAGGTTAAATTGCAATAAAACAAAATCGTTGGCTAGGTGTATAAAATCGCAGATAGTAAAGGTGTCACAGCAAGACATGGTGTCACAATAGAGGTATGGTGTCATAGAAATTTTGATGCAGGAGCATCGACAACACATCAAGCGAGCCAGCGTGGAGCAGAAGACAACTGGACAACGCCAACACAAATTTTGGAGACACCATGATATTACTGCGCCAAACATTAATGTGTGGATTTAATGAAGCGCACTTTGTATATTGTAATGGACCTTGAGCGGACAAGCTCTTGTCCTTAGGTAGATGAGGCATTTAATAGATTTAATGTAAAGTAGATAGAATATTAAATTCCAGATTTGATAGCGTAGAGTCCAAGAGGGAAAATGGATATAGACACCCTCCTTTGTACATTGTAACATAATTATGGATTATTGAAGCCTTCAGAAGAGCAGGACCAACATAGAATTGTATGAAGAAAACCCATGTACAGAAATTGAATTAATAGAAGAAAGCTTTGGTTCAATTCCACGGATATGTGTTGTTTCTCTGTGTATTGATGTTTTGCTCATGAATATTTGCTTCCTATCATGCATTTGATTTTATATGCTGTGTATGTGATTTCATGGTTGAATTGAAGTCTAAAGGGGACAAGGAATTAGTTTCAATTATTTCTTATTTTGAACCAGAGAATTCCTGCAAGGAGTGCAGTTGAATTTGTGCACAAGGAGTGCATGACTACAGGGTTCAATTAGAGAAGGCTTTTGTTCTAAGTTTCTAGAAGTGCAGATTCGGCACTGGAGCCGTGCAAGGAGTGCGAAGGCTATACGAAGACTTAGAGTTGCGATTCTGAGCAAAGGGATTGAAGGATTTCTGCTACAGGAGTGCGTAGGATCAAAGACTTCAACACTTAGCGTGTTCACAGGTTTGCCGCAAGGAGTGTGTGCAAGGAGTTTCCTGAAGGGACTCGTAAGCTGAGAGAAAAGATCAGGAAGGATAGACCTTCGAGTTCGTCGGAGGACAAAGTAACCAAGTTGTGCCTTGAAGGTTGTAAGGAACATCGTAAGGTTGCGCTCAAGGTGACGAGTTCTGTGAAAGAACAGCTCGTCATTTCGTGGATCTGATAGGGAAGAGACGAACGGACGAAATTCTCCAGGGAGATTTCGCGAAGCTCCGAGGGCCATTGGATCTTGCAGAGGTGAAAGAAGGCTACAGTGCAGGAGTGGAAGAAGTCCGAAGTTTGGAAGGTTAGGAAAGATCGATCGGGATCACGAGGAGCATCGTTCTACTCGTGGATCGGCATCTCAGGAGTTCGTGAGGTAAGACCCTAACCCTACACAACAGAAGTCACGAGAGTGCGAGATGCGACATTCCGACAGCTACGTAAGTAGTGTGGGGCACAGGCGATAGTGAAAGACAGGTGGCATAGCCATCGGAGGTTCGGCGTCTCGGGTAGTGGGAGTCGACAGGGAGTTTATTTGGCCTCACGAGTAGCGAAGTCGCGAGGCAGTGATATTTTGGGTATCGAGACCTTGGGCTTTGGGAGTCGAGGTGGAAGTTGTTTGAGCTCGCGAGGGAGCGAAGTCTCAATAGCAGAGTAAGAAAAGTCAGCGATTGAATGACATCTCAGGTCTCGGGGATTCAAGAGCCCAGAACTCAACTTTGAGCTCGCGAAGCTGCGAATTCTGATTTCCCAATAAGCAAAAGGAGGGAAGTTGCATGAAGGAACTGTGGGTGTAGATATTCCGATTGGAAGATAGAAGAGCATTGACGTTCTTCGGGGCGAAGGGGGAAGGAAGATCCTATGAGCGAGCGAGGAGTTGTCGGAGGGGGTAGCTCGTGCCTGTGTCAGAGTGGTATCAGAGCGGGAATATCTTTGCTTTCTGTAGCAAAGAAGAGGATTTATCATGCCGCCCAGGGGAGAAAGGAAATCACCTGGTCCAGAGGACAGGGACGTGAGAAGAAGAGGTAGGCCAGCAGGGAATCCAGAAATTGAGAGACAGATGATAGATCTCCGAGAAAGACTCGAGGAGATGGAGACAGCTCAGAGACGTGGAGTTGGTGTAGGGGATCTTAGTGATTCCAAATTTGAAGAAGAAGCTAGACATGAAGAAGAGGTTAAATTAGAGGATGCATCAACCGAGAGGTTGATTAAAGCCATCGCTAGAATGGGCGCAAAGGCGAAGATGGACATTCCAGTCTTCGAGGGAAGTCTGGATGCAGAAGAGTTGCTGGACTGGATCAGGGCTCTTGATACCTACTTCGATTATGAGGATATCGAAGAGGATAAAAAGGTCAGACATGCTGTCACGCGATTGAAGGGACATGCAGCATTATGGTGGGACGAGCTACAGGTAGATAGACGTTCCAAAGGAAAACAAAAAATTAAAAGCTGGGACAGCATGATTGCGAAGATGAAGGCAAATTTCATCCCAAGAGATTATGAGATCACACTGTTCAAGCGAATGCAGAACCTGAGACAGAAGTTGATGATGGTGAAGAAATACACCGAAGAATTTTACAAGCTCAATATCAGAGCAGGTCATCGGGAGAGCGATGATGAGAAGGTTGCCAGATACCTGAATGGACTGAGATACAACATTCAGGATGAATTAAGCATGACAACCATCAGAACTGTTGAAGATGCTTACCAGATGGCTCTGAAAGCCGAGGAGAAGCTGAGCCGAAAGCAAGGTCAGCGAGGGCGAGGCAGAAGTCATCCCAGAGGCAAGGCAGTTGCCCAGGAGAAATGTCAGAAGCCCAAGGAGGAATGGCAGAAACCTCAGGGTAAGATTGAAAAAGGTGGAACCTCACAGAGAGGACAGCAAAATGTTCAGCGAGGAGATTATGCTGATGCAACCACTTTTCCTCGTACTCGAGGCAGAGGAAGAGGAGGAGTAATCACATGCTTCACATGTGGAAAGAATGGGCACAATTCATTCGAGTGTTCAGAGAAGAAGAAGGACATCAGAGAAGCTCACATTGCAGAAGCGCAAAGGCAAGATGCTGAGATGGAAGATGCAGAAAGTGGAAGATCGCTTGGGATGCATAAAGTCCTTTTGACACCCGAGAAGGAGGTGGAGGACACAGCTCAGAGGAGCTGACTGTTCAGAACCGCATGCAAGACCAAAGACAGAAAGTGCAAGGTCATTGTGGACAGCGGAAGCACCGACAATCTCGTTTCGACCGAGATGGTGGAGAAATTAGAGCTAGAGACAACTGATCACCCGAGTCCATACAAGGTTTCATGGCTACAGAAGGGACATCAGGTGAGTGTCACTAAACAATGTTTAGTTGAATTCAAGATTGGGGGATATAATGATAAAATACTGTGTGATGTCATTCCCATGGATGTATGTCATGTATTGCTGGGTAGACCATGGCAATATGACAGAAATGTGGTTCATGACGGGAGGATGAACACATATACTTTAGAGAAGGATGGGAGGACACATAGGTTGCTTCTGATAAAAGATAAGGAAGTGAAGCCGGAAGTAAGAAATACAATACTTCTCATGAGTGGGAAGGAGATTCTCACAGAGATGGAGAAGAAAGAAGATCCACAATTCTTTGTGGTCAGGAAATCGAGGATTGTCCTGACTAGCACGAGAGTGGATGACTTACCAGTTGAGATTCAGGAACTGCTGGAAGAATTCGCTGACATCATAGTGGACAAACTACCTCATTCGTTGCCACCGATGAGGAGTGTGAGTCATCACATCGACCTCATACCAGGAGCCAGTTTGCCAAATAAGGCTGCGTACAGATTGACGCCGCAGGAAAATGAGGAAGTCAAGAAGCAGGTCCACGAGCTATTGGACAAAGGATTGGTCAGGGAAAGCTTGAGTCTGTTTGTTTTTCCAATAGTGCTTAGTTCGAAGAAAGATGGAGGTTGGAGAATGTGCACTGACTCAAGAGAGATTAACAAAATTACCTTCAGGTATAGATTTCCACTGCCGAGAATGGATGATCTGATGGATTGGCTGAGCGGGGAAAATTATTTTTCAAAGATTGATCTGAAGAGTGGATATCACCAGATTCGCATGCGGGAAGGTGATGAATGGAAGACATCGTTCAAAATAAACGAAGGTTTGTACGAATGGTTGGTCATGCCGTTTGGTTTGAAAAACGTGCCGAGCACATTCATGAGGCTAATGAATGACGTCCTGAGGGAATTCATTAAAAAATTTGTCGTCGTATATCTGGATGATATAATGATCTTCAGTAAGACCATGGCTGAACATTTGAAACATTTAGCCATTGTAATGAGAAAACTACAGCAGGAGAAGTTGTTGATTAATATGAAGAAGTACTCATTCATGAAGATAGACCTCATTTATTTGGGTTTTGCTGTCTCGACAAATGAGTTGAAAATGGATCCGAGTAAGGTGGAAGTGATTAAAAATTGGCCATCACCGAGAAATGTTTTCGAGGTGAGGAGTTTCCATGGATTGGCTAGTTTCTACAGAAAGTTCATCAGGAATTTCAGTGGGATTAGCGCAGCAATGATGGACACGATGAAGAAGCAGCACAAGTCTTTTCATTGGACAGCGGAGGCTGAGAAAAGCTTCAATCTGTTGAAGCGAAAGATCACAGAGCAACCAGTGTTGGTGTGGTCGGACTTCAAGAAGACATTTCAGGTGAAATGTGATGCCAGTGGATATGCCATAGGAGCAGTATTGAGTCAGGAGGACAGGCCAGTTGCATATTTCAGTGAGAAGTTGGATGAAGCAAAGCTGAAATACTCCACATATGATAAAGAGTTTTATGCCATCATACAGGCATTGAAGAAGTGGAGGCATTACTTGATCCCAAAAGAGTTTGTACTGTATAGTGATAATCATGTGTTGCAGTTTGTGAGTCAACAGGAGAAATTGAATCAGAAGCATGCAAAATGGGTAGAGTATATGCAGAATTTCACATTTGTGATCAAACACGTTTCAGGGACTGCTAACAAAGTGGTTGATTCTTTGAGCAGGAAATGTTTGTTGCTGCAGGAATTCCGAGTCAAAACATTGGGTTTTGAGAATCTGAAGGACATGTATGCCGGAGATGCAGACTTCAGAGAAGCATATGAAGCAGCTGAAAATCCCATTCTCAGGGATCGGAGCCCATGGATAGACTATATGATCCAGCAGGGATTGCTGTTCAGAGGCAATCAACTGTGTATTCCAAATTTCTCCACGAGGGAGAACTTGGTGAAGGAAAAACATAGCAGAGGCTTGGCAGGGAATTTTGGCCATGAAAAAAAATTCACAAAGTTGATCGAATCATATTTTTGGCCAGGCATGCGAGCAGATGTCAAACGATTTGTTGATAGATGTCGAATTTTTCAGCATTCGAAGGGGAGGAAGCAGAATGCAGTTTTTTATCAGCCACTGCCCATACCAGAGAGACCATGGGAGGTGATTAGCATGGATTTTGTATTGGGTTTTCCAAGAACACAAAGAGGGGTTGATTCCATCTTTGTGGTGGTAGATAGATTTTCAAAGATGGCACATTTTATCCCATGCCAGAAGACCAGCGATGCGACGCACATCACAAATTTGTTTTTCAAAGAGATTGTTCGACTCCATGGATTACTGAGAAGCATAGTCTTGGACAGGGATAGGAAATTCATAGGTAATTTTTGGAGGACGCTATGGAAGAAGCTAGGGACTAACTTGGCGTTTAGTTTGGCTTATCATCCGCAGACAGATGGGCAAACAGAGGTGGTCAACAGGAGTCTGGGAGACTTGCTGAGAAGATTGGTGACAGAACACCACAACAATTGGGACAACATATTGTCGTAGGCAGACTTTGCATACAACGATTCAGTGAATCGGAGTACAGGAAAAAGTCCATTTCAGATTGTGTATGGGACACAACCAAGGGGAGTTTCTGAACTCAGGGAGTCAGAACAGGCTACAACTAGCAGTGCAAGTGCAGAGGAATTCGTTGAAGCGATGAAGAAACTTCACGGCAAGGTGAAGCAGTGACTGATGGATTCAAATCAGGAGTAGAAGCGCAGAGCAGATCAGCGGAAGAGACAAATTCACTTCAAAGTTAGGGATCTTGTTCTAGCACATCCAAGGAAGGAAAGGTTCCCAAGGGGAACATATAACAAATTAAAAATGAAGAATATTGGGCCATGTAAGGTCCTGAAGAAATTTGGAGAGAACGCTTATGAAATTGAGTTGCCGGGTGGCATCAGGATATCTATGATATTTAATATTTCAGATTTATACCCATACAGGGCTAGAGAAGCAAAAACTAGAACTGAGGAACCAGTGATCCAGTGACAGAAGCAATTACCAGTTGCAGAGGAGCCACAGATGGAGTACATACTGGACAAGCGAGTGGGAAAGAAGACTAGGTGAAAGCAGTATTTCGAGTACCTGATCAAGTGGAAGAATCACCCAGTGGAGGACACTAGTTGGGAAAGTGAAGCAATGATACAGAAGCATGGAAAGACCGTGCAGGAGCTCATGGGCAGGAGCCCATGAAAATTTTCAAGCTGAGGAGTATGATGCAAGAGCATCCACAACACATCAAGCGAGCCAGTGTGGAGCAGAAGACAGCTGGATAGCGCCAGCAAACATTTTGGAGACACCATGATATTACTGCGCCAAACATTAATGTGTGGATTTAATGAAGCACACTTTGTATATTGTAATGGACCTTGAGCGGATAAGCTCTCGTCCTTAGGTAGATGAGGCATTTAATAGATTTAATGTAAAGTAGACATAATATTAAATTCCAGATTTGATAGCGTAGAGTCCAAGAGGGAAAACGGATATAGACACCCTCCTTTGTACATTGTAACATAATTCTAGATTATTGAAGCCTTCAGAAGAGCAGGAGCAACAGAGAATTGTATGAAGAACACCCATGTACAAAAATTGAATTAATAGAAGAAAGCTTTGGTTCAATTCCATGGATATGTGTTGTTTCTCTGTGTATTGATGTTTTTCTCATGAATATTTTCTTCCTGTCATGCATTTGCTTTTATATGTTGTGTATGTGATTTCATGGTTGAATTGAAGTCTAAAGCGGACAAGGAATTAGTTTCAATTGTTTCTCTATTTTGAACCAGAGAATTCCTGCAAGGAGTGCAGTTGAATTTGTCCGCAAGGAGTGCGTGACTGCAGGGTTCAATTAGAGAAGGCTTTTGTTCTAAGTTTCCAGAAGTGCAGATTTGGCATCGGAGCCGTGCAAGGAGTGCGCAAGATAGATGAAGACTCAGAGTTGCGATTCTGAGCAAAGGGATTGAAGGATTTATGCTGCAAGAGTGCGCAGGATCAAAGACTTCAACACTTAGCGTGTTCGCAGGTTTGCCGCAAGGAGTGTGTGCAAGGAGTTTCCTGAAGGGAATCGTAAGCTGAGAGAAAGTATTAGGAAGGATAGACCTTCGAGTTCATCAGAGGACAGAGTAACAAAGTTGTGCCTTGAAGGTTGTAAGGAACATCGTAAGGTTGCACTCAAGGTGACGAGTTCTGTGAAAGAACAACTCATCGTTTCGTGGATCTGATAGGGAAGAGACGGATGGACGAAATTCTCCAGGGAGATTTCGTGAAGCTCCGAGGGCCATTGAATCTTGTGGAGGTGAAAGAAGGCTATAGTGCAAGAGTGGAAGAAGTCCGAAGTTTGGAAGGGTAGGAACAATCGATGAGGATTACGAGGAGCGTCGTTCTACTCATGGATCGGCATCTCGGGAGTTCGTGAGGTAAGACCCTAACCCTATGCAACGAAAGTTGCGAGAGTGCGAGATGCGGCATTCCGACAGATACGTAAGTAGTGTGGGCCACAGGCGATAGTGAAAGATAGGTGGCATAACCATCGGAGGTTCGACATCTTGGGTAGCGAGAGTCGACAGGGAGTTTATTTGGCCTCGCGAGTAGCGAAGTCGTGAGGTAGTGATATTTCGGGTATCGTCACCTCAGGCTTCAGGAGTCGAGGTGGAAGTCGTTTGATCTCGCGAGTGGCGAAGTCGCGAGGGAGCGAAGTCCCGATAGCAGAGTAAGAAAAGTCAGCGATTGACTGACATCTCGGGTCTCGGGGATTCGAGAGCCTAGAACTCAACTTTGAGCTCGCGAAGCTGTGAGTTCTGATTTCCCGATAATCAAAAGGAGGGAAGTCGCGCGAAGGAACTATGGGTGTAGATCTTCCGATTGGAAGATAGAAGAGAATTGACGTTCTTCGGGCCGAAGGGGGAAGGAATATCCTGTGAGCGAGCGAGGAGTTGTCGGAGGGGGTAGCTCGCGCCTGCATCAAATTTTGTATGTGCCAGCAGAGGTATGGTGTCACGGAAAATTCATAGTGTCAAAGCATAGGTAGGATGCTACAACAAAATCACTATGTTTATATCCTTCAATGAATTCGCTGTACAAAACACACTAGAATGGAATTACATAATCGTTGTCATTAATAGTTAGCCGACAAAGGAAAACACCAACTCCATCCAGGCATAAGTATGGCATATCCATTAAGTGAATCATACTGCTCAGTGAATAACATTTCACAGTATGGTAACTAATTAAAACTAAACAATGACTATCACAGAAAATAAAAAAAATGAGTATCTATAAAGAAATGAAAAGTGATTATTTATTAAGAAATAAAAAATGATTATCTATAAGGAAATGAAAAACGATTATCTATACAGGAATGAAAAATGATTATCTATTAAGAATTGAAAAACGATTATCTATAAGGAAATGAAAATGGTTATCTATAAAGAAATGAAAAATGATTATTTTCATCTCAATATTGCGAGACAAAAATTCACATCAGTAAAAATGTCATGCAAACGATTTACAATTCGTTGTCTTAATTTTCAATACCGAGTTCCTTGTAGTCAACAGGTAAATAAATCATGGTTCTAAGTTAAGTGGTTATTAAGATCACAGTCTTACAATGCAACGTTTACAGTCAAAATGGAAAATTGCCAGAGTAACAAGGGAAAATTGCCGTCACAACCTATGGCTAAAAAAATAGTCTTAAAATGCAATAGTTTCCAGTTTTGTTAATGGAAAATCACCAGAGTAACAAGACAAATCGCAGTCACAACTAGTGGCCAAAATGCAGAGATAGAAAAATAAAAATTTTCCATCGATCAATAAATTGTAGGGTCAACTATTCACACCAAGACACAAGACTACACACTACCTGGAAAAACCAACAGGGGTAGATGACTGGCAGGAACGTCCTTCGCTCATCATCCACGCATAGAAAGCAGGGCATTTAGATCCATAGGTCTATTAGAAGTGATGACCATAGATCAGGCTCCTGACCAACTGCTCAGGTGTGGACTGATGAGGTATGGATGAAGGCATAAATAAACCACAATCATCACAAATCAATAAACCATAGGATGGTCAAGACATGCAGGGATCGACGCTATGGGAATTCAATAAAAAATGAGCTAAAGGCTATGGGTTAAATTTTAGTCATCAACTAGAATGCTAAGACAATCATTTTCTTTACCCAATTAAACATACAGAACTAAAATCATAAATCATACTAACAATCTACCATGCAAAAATAAAGGGAGTGTATCATAGCCCAAGTTGCCCACTCTGAGTTGATGTCCCATGCGCTCCATGAAACTCTCGCTTACCGACCGATGAGACTTCACCGGTACCTCCTAGCCAATTCTAGGGGTAATCTTCTTCCCCCTTAGCCCCCCCAGTCACAAAGGGGTCATGCACACTAACGAGAGAATCAGCTAGCTCTTAGCTCACCTTGTAAGGCTGAGCTACCACTCCTTACCAAGCTGGGTATCCCAACTCCCACAAGCTAAGTCAGTCAAGTATAAATTTTTGGAGCATAATGTTACACATAACAGAAGAGATCCATCATCCTTCTCCTTGTTGGACAACTGAGAGGGGGGGGTGAATCAGTTGTTTACCGAGCTTGAACAATTATACTTATTTTGAATTCTTTACAAAGCACTCAATGACAATCACAATGATGCAGGGCAATAAGCAATAGCATATTCAACATTAGTCACACATATGAGATACACAGAGACAGATTTTCTTGAGGAAACCCATACAGGGTAAAAACCTCTTCTTCTTTATATCATAAGTAATTTTTACATCCTTTACATTATCATACATATGAGAAACTACTCACCGTGAGGCTACAACCTCTATTTTTGCAAGCTGCAACTTGCTAAGAGCACCAACTCTCTGTTTTCTCTAGCACCAACTAGAAGGAAGCACCAACTCCCTAGTTTTTCTAGCACCAACTAGAAGGAAGCACCAACTCCCTGGTTTCTCTAGCACCAACTAGAAGGAAGCACCAACTCCCTGGTTTCTCTAGCACCGACTAGAAGGAAGCACCAACTCCCTGGTTTTTCTATCACCGACTAGAAGGAAGCACCAACTCCTTATGTTCAAGCACCCACTTGAACCTCGGAGGACACCAGTCCTCCCTTCCACCCTAAAATATGAATTCGTTGTTACTAAAATTTATTATAGCAATATAAAGTTCTTCAATAGCTTACTAGCCTTGTTGCTGTTCTGTTACACTGCTCTTCTCTATCTTCATTAGTGTCTTTTGCACACCCCTTTCACTTTCTGTTCTTTTGCATTTTATGCTCTCTGCACCATGTCCCTTCAATGCACCATTCCTCTTCTGTGCATTTTTGCTGCTACGCGCTGCCTCCTTGCTCACACCTGAATCATGCTTGATACCAACTACAATATCATCGCTTGTTTGTACCATGTCCTTATAGCTTCTGTGCATCTTGTGCATGCCCTGTACCCCATGCCTCAGCCTACTCACACCACGTTAATCTATTCCACATCTCGAGTGCTCCGTCTGATCATCATGGTAACCCTTTAGCTTCTCTGGTGGTTTTCCCATGCGTTCAGCATCACTGTATGTCATGCTGAGATTCCTCAGCCTCTCTGGCAGTTGAGACACTTCGTCTTCTCTGGCATAGTCGAGCTTATACTTTCTTCTTCAGTTACAGACTTCAATCCTCTTCCATCTGTAAATCGCCTATATCAATAGTCCTCATTCCACTGGAAGATGCCTTGAGACTCTTCATCTCCTCTGGCGATCACACTGAGTCCTCTTCGAGTCCTCTGGCTGAGACCATCATTTGTCTCTAGCTGTTACATTGAGAAGCACAGCAGTAGGCCTGCGATCTTATTCAACTTCACCTACACCGTTCGATTGAATTCAAAGAATCTTGTGTTTATTTTTCCATTTCGCACTTCGGCATTTCGGGATCCCCGTGGTAAAGATTTCATTACTCTCCATGTCCCGATCCCCAAAACTCCAAAATGGAGCTTGTCTGAACTAGCTCCTTTCTTCATCTTCCATCGATGTGACCAATGGATGCGACCACAGGTTGAGAGAAAATGTGTTTTGCATTTTGGCATTTCAAGATTTCAACATTTCTATGGTAGAGTTTCTTGACGCTCCATGTCTCGATATCCGAAGCTCCGAAATGGAGTTGGATCAACGGTCCACACTGTAGATGATTCGATGGTCCAGATCTCTTCGCGATTTCTCCTATCGCGATTTTGGGGTTCGATACTTCGAGACTCCTATGGTAGGAGTTCTTGACATCTCCATCTCCCTATTTCTGAAACTCCAAAAGGGAGTCGAATCAATAGTCCACACTCTAGATGATTTGATGGTCTAGATCTCTTCGCAATTTCGCATATTGTGATTTTGGGGTTCGCGACTTCGGGACTCCTATAGTAGGATTTCTTGACATCTCCATCTCCCGATTTTTGAAACTCTAAAGTGATCAGATGGCTCACATAACCCCATGAGATGGACTATTGACGAGATTTTTATGTTTCGCATTTCGTGATTTCGGGACTCCTGTTGTAAAGAACCTTGACATTTCCATCTCCCGATATCTGAAATCTCGATAGCCAAAACTTCGAAATGGAGTTTGACCAATCATATCGGCGTTTCGCATTCCACGATTTTGGGACTCTTGTTGTAAAGAACCTTAACATTTCCATCTCCCAATATCCAAAATATCAATAGCCAAAACTCTGAAATGGAGTTTGACCAATACTTCAATCTTGTCATTTGATCATTGTTGCGTTGCTGGTCTTCCTAAACTTATCGACTCTGTGTGAGTTGTGTTGCTAGTCTTCCTGAAATTACTTTTGTTCCTATTTTTCCATCGATGCCATCAATGACATGAATAATCTGATCTTGCCATAGGAATAATCTGATCTTGCCATCAATGACAAGAATACTCTGCCTGTTAAACATGCCAACCATCATATTCTGCCTTATGTCTGAAAACATGCCAACAATCTCCCCCTTTGGCATTGATGGCAACCCCATGATGCAACTACACCACTGTAACATCTTGAAATAATCACACTTTCTCCCCCTTTGACATCAATGTCAAAGAAGAGACATGCTCCCCAAGAGCTATTGCAGTAATTTTAGGAGGCATTAGATACTCAAACAATACAAAACTCCCCCTAACAAGATAGACTCTTTTAGGTGTGAGACGAAATGACACCCAACTTCTGTCGGAGATATTCAAAAGGTGTCTTAGCTAGGGGTTTAGTAAAGATGTCTGCAATTTGTTCTGTGGTTGGAATGTACTGGACCTGAACAACCTGATTAGTGACCTACTCTCTCAGAAAATGGTATTTTATGGTAATATGACTGGTCTTGGAGTGGTATACAGGATTCTTAGACACACTGATGGCACCAGTGTTATCACAATAAATTGGGATCAGTGCAGCATATTTTACCTCCAAGTCTTCAAGTGTATGAATCATCCATAATACCCGAGTGCAACAGGTAGCAACAATAATATACTCTGCCTCTATGGTTGATAAAGAAATGGAACTTTTCTTTTTACTAAGCCATGCTACTAATGAGTCACCCAGGAAGAATGCTCCTCCATTGGTGCTTTTTCTCTCATCAACACAGTTTGCCCAATCTGCATCTGAATAAGCAGTTAACTGAAAATTTTGATTTCTAGGATACCACAGACCATAAGTCATTGTTTCTTTCAAATACTTGAATATTCTTTTGACAGCTAGTAAGTGACTCTGTTTAGGTGTAGACTGATATCTTCCAACCATTCCTACAACATGCATTATGTCTGGGTGAGATGTTGTGATGTACAACAGGTTGCCTATCATTGACCTATATGAACGTTGATCAACATCAGGTGAGCCATTATCCTTTCTTAATTTGCAGCCAGTAACCATAGGTGTGCCTACAGGTTTAGAATCTTCCATTTGAAACCTTTTCAACATTTCTCTTAGATATTTTTCTTGAGAAATGAACATCCCTTCAAACCTCTGAGTAATTTGCAGACCAAGAAAAAATGGCAGTTCTCCTATAATGGACATTTCAAACTCAGATTCCATGGAAAAAGAAAACCATTATACCAATGGATCCTTATTACATCCGAAGATGATGTCATCCACATAGACCAATATGATGAGAAAATTATTATCCTCTGTTTTAATATACAGATTGCTTTCAGATGTTCCTCTCTTGAACCCTTTGTCTTTAAGATATGTATCCAGTCTGTGATACCAGACTCGAGGGGCTTGTTTTAACCCATATAAATCTTTCTTCAGCTTGCATACTAAGTCAGGGTTATCAGTCAGTTTGAAACCCTCTGGTTGTTCCATATAGACTTCTTCACTTAAATCTCCATTTAGAAAAGATTACTTTACATCCATTTGATAGACTTTAAACCTTTTATGACAAGCATAGGCAAGAAACATACTAATAACTTCTAATCTTGCTACAGGCACAAATGTTTCATCATAATCCATTCCTTCTATCTGAGCATATTCTTTACAAACTAACCTTTCTTTGTTCCTAACAACTTGTCCTTGCTCATTCAACTTATTCTTAAAGATCTATCTGGAGCCAATGGTGTTTTTACCTTCAGGTCTATGAACCATCTCCCACGTATTTTTTTTCTCAATCTGATCAAGTTCATCATTCATTGCTTTAACCCAGTGATCATCTTTTCTGGCTTCAGTGAAATTCTTGGGTTCTATCATGGATATGAAAGCTATATGAGATTGTTCGGTGGTTTTGATTAGCTTTCTCCTGGTTTGTACACCTTTGTCTTTTTCTCCAATTATATGACTTGCAGGATGATTCTTTTGAATGATTATGGAGGAGGAATTTGAAGTTGACTATTGATTTGAGTCTGTCTGAGTGTCTGAGTCTTGATCTGAGTCGGAGTCTTCATTTTCTGATTCTTGTACCTATTCATCTTCAACTTCAGTTGTGTCTTCTGTAGAAGACTCATTTTTTTACATCTCACATGCTGGGATTCCTTCATCAACTTTTACATCAATACAATCAACCATTTTATGCATCCTCTTATTATAGCATATGTATCCTTTACTGTTTGTAGCATACCCCAAGAAGATACCTCCATCAGCCCTGTCATCATATTTTCCAAGGTTTTCATCATTATTCTTTATGTATCATTTACTCCCAAAGACTTTGAATTGTTTAATTGAAGCAGGTCTTCCAAACCACAGCTCATAAGGTGTCTTGTCACTTTTTGGTCTGAGGTGGGCTTTGTTAAGAACATGGACTACTATGTGTATTGATTCTACCCAGTAGGTTTGACCAATGTTCTTCTCATTAATCATTGACCTGGCCATTTCCTGCACTGTTCTATTTTTCCTCTCAACTACTCCATTTTGCTGTGGAATTCTTGGGATTGTGTATTCTCTCTTGATCCCATGCTCATCGCAGAATTCCTTGAAGTCTCTTGACATAAACTCTCCTCCTCGGTCCGATCTTACTGCCTTTAACCTCTTCCCTGTTTGAGTCTCAGTTAAAGCCTTAAATATTTTGAACTTCTCAAATGCCTCAACTTTTTCTTTGAGAAAGGCAACCCAAGTAAGTCTGGAGTAATCATCGATAATTAGCATGAAGTAGTTTTATTTCCCTATGCCTTCCTGTCTTGATGGTCCACATAAATCCATATGAATTAGTTGGAGTGGTTTTTCTATTGAAGTTAACTCTTGGACTTAAACTGTGTCCTGTTTTGCTTCCCTACTTGGTAGGGTTTACACATTGAATCTTGGGGATTTGATATCCTCAGAAGATCTTTTACTGCCTCGAATTTTTTGAGTTTGATTAAGTGGTCAAAGTTTAGATGTCCAAGTCTCCTATGCCATAACCATCTTTCATCATGTCTGCTTAGATGACATTCTTCTCTATTTTCTTTCAGCACATATACACTATTTTCTTTCCTTATGCCTTTGGCCACCATTTGTCTTGAGGTTACAGATTTTATCTTGCAGTCCTTGGACGTGAACACCACTTCACATCCTCCATGACACATTTGACTTACATTGAGCAGACTATGTTTCAGCCCATCTACAAGTAGAACATCTTGGGATTTTCCTTTTCCATTACTTAAGCTCACCATCCCTTTGCATTTTATTTTCCCTGGAGCATCATTTCCAAAGGTTACGTTTCCTGATTTTCTTTCACTTAGAGATAGAAACTTGCCT
>CBVK0100043503.1:0-27778 GCA_900067695.1 Picea abies | reverse complement strand
TTTAATTAATTAATTAAATCACTTTAATTAATTAATTAACCTTTTTACCTATGAAAATCTCCTTATCTCTCGTTGTGGCTTCCGTGGCCACTAAAAGTCACTTCTAGCCATCCCATTGTGTAGTGTTGCTCCTCCCGATTCCTATGAGCTATTACACTGAGAGGTTCCTCCAAGTAATGTTCCCAAAATGCCCTCTTCAGTGATTTTAATTAACTTATAGCTCAAAATAGTCAAAATCATGGAAATCGTCGGAATGGAACGAAACCAAAGCCAACCTATGAGGAATAGATCATAATGATGGAATATGATGATAAATGCCAATTGGACCCCACAATGCCTCTCAAATACCCATGTACTCGCTATAACATCCATCTGGATACTCTGGTCATCATAAGTCTCTGCCCTGTGATGATGTCCCAAACTGGGGACATTACACTATTCCTCCTATTAAGGAATCAGTGAATTTATTATGTGTCAGGTCTCTGACTATGCACAGAGCATAAGCATCAATACCCTTATGAACCAAAGGATTGATTCCAACCCGAATACATCCAAAATGCAAATAATTTGTCCCATGTCTCTTTGCTTCATTTTGGATTTCCTTGACATTTATCAAAGAGATGGTTTGGCTGAAATCAATATTTTGTTGTATTCTATTGACTAATTCTTTTACTATTAACCTTGATATAGGTTTAAGATGGAACATACTCAAGTCTTTGTAGACTCGGCTGGGAGAAATCTCAGGCAAATTCCATGCAGCCTGGGGCTCAGTTTCAGCTTCTTCAATACTGGCATAGTTTAAACTATGATATCTATTATTAGCAAACATAGATTCTAAACTACTAACAGATTCTCTTCCAAAAGTACTATGATCTTCATCATTTCGCAATTCTCTGAAAGAGACTAAGGAATCCATTTTTAGTAGAGATTACTATAACTGCACAAAAAAGTAGGGCGTTTAATCTTAGTCTTCTATTCTAGAGAAAGAAGATTTTAGATAGGCTCCTGGTTGACTGCTCAGGCAGATCTTAGTAACTCTTTTTGAAAGTCATAGAAGTGGAAACCTTGTCTTTCAAAGGCCCGAGACTTCTGATACATATTCAAAGTGAGTCGCAAGAGTGGAAACCTTGTCTTTCAAAGGCCCGAGACTCTTGATACATCTATGGATTCTTTTTATAACACACTTTAATTTACAACAACACTTAAATAAACTTTAACAGAGTGAATGGTCTGTTATCATATTAGGGGCTTCCTCCGTCGGAGAATGAAGCTTGAAAATTGTTTGTCTCGTGCGTCTGTCTCCTTCTGCTACTTGACCTTCTGTTTCTTGCTACTCTCTACAAGACCAATCCAGCTCTCCCAGTGAACCCCAAGTAGATCCTTATGTGAACCCCACCTCTGGCCTTATGTGAACCATCCAATAACTCCTAGCGAACCTTCAGACAACCCAACACCTACAACTACCCTTAGTGGCCTCCTTTCCTAGCGGCACTTACTACCGGTGCTATTCAGGACCTAAGAGAACCACGACACAGCTAGCTTCCAAGAACCTTATCTCCAGCGTGAGATAACTTTATCTATATTCTAGAGAGAACTTCGGAAAGGAATCATTCAAGGAACACATATTGCAATTACAGGCAGGTAGAAATGAGAATCATAACATACGCACAATTCAAAGACAATATTCAGGAAACATAATACACTTGCAGAAGTCTTTATATTAAAAATAGAGAGCTTGAAGCTATGTTTCCAGAGTATACAATAATGAGCAGGATGCTCAGAGTAGAATGCTCATATTCACTCATAGAATACACTTATAGACTTATGCAAAATTTCATACAAACAGAATGACACAAAAGCTCAGACAGAAGGGAGCTTTAGAAAGACTCCGACAACTTACAGACTCTAAGACTTGAACTCTAAAAAAATCCTCCTCGAGAATGAACTCCTCCTCTCCTTATATACAAATTTGTAGAGAAAGGAATCATTTCGATGATTAGACTTGACACAACTTCAGACCCTACATGTCTTCCACTAAATCTGCTTTATCGATTTGGTGGTAGCAATCATGCAAGATTCTTCCGACCAAATCAAAGCTTTTATTCTCCACTAAAAAAAAAAAAATCATAAATAAATATGACGAGGTAGTCTTGCAAGATTCCTCGACCAGAAGACAAACATAAACTGACACATATAGAGGAATCTTGGAAATGTGGGTCAAACCACACCAAAATTTAGAGAAGTGCTCCAAGTTTCCAAGATACTCATTATTACAAAGTGGATATTGGTTACGGCAACCGACTAAACCTGAATGCGTCCACTGCTGGCCATTTAGACATGAATAGTCAAGAATTACACTATGGAGGTTAGCATCATCAACCCACGAAAACCGATTGTCATCTTTTGTCGGCCAGTAAGACATTATTCCATTGGTTGGTCATGAAAATGTCTGAAGTGATCTGGATCGCAATGTTGGGTGTAGATTTCTTGGTGCATTTCAGGATCTTCATCGCTATCTTCATCTTGTTGTAAAACGTATCGAGTTCTGATGACCCATGGATGTCTTTCTCTGACAAAAAACATTTTATAATCATTTTTAGAAAAGTGTTCAAGATTATGAACATTTTCTGGGAATCTTTTGTTAGGGAACAGAAACATTCTTGCAGTATCAATGACATCTGGATGTATAGCGCTTGGATGTAATCCAAACTTTTTCCACCAGTCTAAGAGCCAGTCTGGTTCGCGAAATGAGATGAACCAGATGGAGAACCTGGTCATGCAGTAATAATATCTATATCTGTCAGTCCGTAGAAAAACATTATCCCACATTGTTTTATATTGAAAGTAATTGATTTCAAATAATCTTTCATTTGGATCTTGTTGTGGCCATGATTGTAAATCTCTCATCCTGTTAATCTGGAAAAATTTCCATGCTGGAGTTTGGTTCCATGTTTGGGTTTGTTAACAGAACCAGTCTTTGTTTGTTGATATAATTCTGGTTAGATCTCCCATTTCTACCAGCTTTTGTCTGGATGCAATAGTGGATGCTTGATTCATTTGTCCTATTACATGTTGGGGAGGAATGACATGAATGCTAGTATTTCTTAAAAAACCTTGTAGACCAAACTCTACTCCTTCTAACCATCTTAACTACCATTGAGGCACCCAATTTTCTCTGTATGTTTCCTAATTGGTGTTATAATCAAGATATTCAGTGGTTGGACCATTTCTGTAATCATCCTAAGTATTTATTATCACCATCCTCTTTGAACAATAAGCAATTTGAGCATGTGATTCAGAAATGAAAGGAAATTTTTTTCTCTTTCGTGGATGGCCATTTATACTTGGTAGAGTAATAAAATATCCAGGTTCACCTTTTGAAGTTTGACAAGAGCCATGTGGCTCAACTGCATATAGGAACGAAGTTCCTAGGATACAGTCTACTGGTAACTCTGTTATCAGGAATTTCATCCCTACTGCATATTCATCAAATAACAAAATTCCTCTGGGAATCTCAAAATTCATGTCTGTAGATACATTTCCCAAACCTATAGCCGAATATATGCTAGGAAGCCAATATTTATGAGGGATCAAGTCTTTATGCACTAAATTCATATCTGAACCTGTATCTAATAGTGCATTAAAATAAAAAACTTCAATATTGATTTCTAACTTGATCTTCACCTGATACTTTTGGAATCAAATGGGCAAGATCTTCATTGTTATTAGCCCTTGAAGATGGGATTTTGTTTTTGGATTTTCATATGGTCATCCTCCAAAGGAGGTGGTTTGGAATCGAATTGATCCCTGATTTCTCTGATCTCTTGTCTTGCCCAAGAGTCTATTTTGAAATTGTATTCAGACTCCTCTTCTAGCTTTCAAATTTTTTGTTTTAATCCAATGACCTCTTTTCTCAAACGAAGCATTTCTTTGGCTAGGTCTGTTACTGAGGTATTTTGGATCTTTGCTTCTTTATTATATTTGATAAAAAAATTTGTATTTTTATCAAAATAGGCTTCGAGAAACAAAGGTTCCCTTCTGGAAGACTCGGCATTCTTTGACCTTTTTTTTTGTTTTGACTGTCTTAAGAAAAGTTTCAAGAAGTGATTTTTTCATATAGCCTTCTGGAAAGGCTCTGATTTGTGCCAACATTTGAGCTTCTTGATATCCTGTATTACTGAACATACAGACTTTTATTTTCTTTCGAAGATCTGGTTCTGATTCAGATTCATAGCTTTCTGAACTTTCTTGGCATGAGCAAAAATTTGGATTTTTGCACTTTCAACTCTGATTTATAAAAACTTCTTCTTCTGAACTGTAATCAAATTCAGAGTCCTAGTAGATTATGAAAAACATCCTTGTTGTAATAGATGTACTTCTTCTCTTTTTAGGAAAGGATGGTGTGGGCAATGGTTTGTTTCATGATCATTTTCCCCACATCTATTACAATGTAATCTTAAGGCTAACTGTTTACTAGCCTAGGCTTCTTTCACTTTTTGTTCAGAATATTTGTCTTTTGACATTCTAGATGCCTTGTTCTCTGGAAAGTTATGTGCAATGTGTCCAGATTTTCCACAGATCCAGCATTGTACTTGTTGTCTAGCCTGATGGGAATGAGATTTTAATTTAATATCCTCAGGCTCATAGTAATGTGTCCTGGGTTTGTACCTGTATTTGTATTTCTCTTTTTTCTTCTCTTTGAATTCCTTTTTCTTTTTTCTTTTCTTTCTTACAGGGTCTGTAATATATAGACCATACTTTTCACAGATGGATTTTTGGTGAGGTAAATGAGATAACTTATATACAGAGTTGTGAAATTTCATATTTACACACAACCCAATTAAGGCTTTAGTGATAAGAGAATAAATCTCTCCCCGTATATACATCTCATAAGTAAGTTTAAAAACTTCTTGCATCTTTAAATACTCAACAAATTTACTAGGTATGGCTTCCAAGTAAACTTGTTTCCAGAAAAGATTATGACTATCTTGGACCTAAAAAATTCTTTGAGTCCAATCCTTATGGAACTCTTCATATTCAGGCATCTTCCTGCATTTCATATTGATCAGAATTAATTCATTCTTGTCAGCCAATTCAGATTCAGTACCACACCAATGTTCAAGAATTGCAGTAGTTAGAGCTCCTATCATATTATTAAGGGGAGTCCCATTAGTGTGATAAACTATATCTCCCTGCTCATCTCTGAGTACTTCTGCCTCCATCTTGGCAATCATAATTGGAGAAGAGATAACTTCCCACCATTTGCTCAAAGTGCCTATAAAGCACTGGATGATTGACTTACATGCTTCAACCTTGGATTTTCCTTTCATACACATGACCTTGTATGAGACATGCATTCAGTCAATCATCTGTCTAATTTTTCCAATAGACAGATTGTCAATGTTCCATTCTTGGAACCAATCTTCAAGAAATGTTTGGCTTTCTTGTAGTTTTGCTTTCCCCAATAAATTTGGTGCTGGAGGTTTGCTTGTGTGGTAAGGGATGTCTTCATAGGTAGGTCGTTGGATGGATACTAGAGAAAGGTTTTCTCTTGTGGATGATGATTCTGGATCATCTTTTTCTAGAGGAAAGTGATGAGGAAATTTCTTTTTTGTTTTTGTCTCTTCAAGATTATATACAGGAGACAAAATTGATATAGGATGGTTTGGAAGAATGAAAGAGTCATGGATAGGTCTTTCAAAGATACTATCCTTTTGCTTGATTTATAACAAGGACTTTCCCATTTTAGAGAAAGCGTTTCCTAGTCCTTCCATTAATTCCTCATGGTTTCTTGTGGATTCTCTAGATTTACATGATAATTTAGACATAGTAGTTCCCATTTTATCTTTAACATCTGTGACTTTGTCCTATATTTCAATGACAGAATGGACTATAGTATTTTTTGAAACTTGCAAATCTATAATTTGTCCTTTTCTGGAATAATCATTTGTCACAAATGTGTGAGTGGCCATGCCTCTTAAAGTTGTGTTTGTGCAGTTTATTTGTTCTGATATAGACTGGACTCTTTTGTCTATACCCGAAAGCTGAATAGCTTCCTCAGAAACCAGGAAAGGAACTGCTTTTACTTTCCTATTACTATCTTCAAGGACAATGCCCTTGAAAGGGGGAAAAGTAGAGTTAGATTCAACAATTTTCCCATCTAAACTTTTCCATTTGTGCTTTGGTAGTGTTTCTGAACTTTCTCCCATCATATGGATTTCAATCTTCTGATTTAATTTCCTCCATTCATAAAAGGAAATCCAAGTATTGTTTTCTGAGATATAAGTCTGCCAAAGTTTTGGCAGTTTTGCTTTTTCTTCATCAGGTGTAGAAATATTGAAGTCATTTGTCTCAGGATTTGTGAATAAATCCCAGTTTAACATCCATTTGATCCAAGATTCTTCGATGGATCCCTTAAGACACCCTTTTATAACAAAATGAAATTTGTATATTTCTTCTATTGAAGGCCTTTCCATATTTTCATGTAAAGGTTTTGAAAATCTGCAATCAGGAATAACTTGATCACATTGCTCAATGTATCCCAACCCATACTTTGGTGTTCCAGGGATTCTCATGCTTTTATAAATGTCTTGTAATCTTGGATCTAGAGTCTCTATAGTTGGCATATAATGAATCATTAAACATAACTAAGAATCAGAAGTAGATGTAGAACTTTCTTCACAATTTTTTACAGTTCTAAAACAGGCTGAAGAAGAATCCATTTGTCAAGTAGGAGAGATTACTATAACTGCATAGAAAAATAGGGCATTTAATATTAGTCTTCTGTTCTGGAGAAAGAAGATTTCAAATAGGCTCCTGGCCGACTGCTCAGGCAGAAAATAGTAACTCTGTCAGGAAGTCGCGGAAGTGGAAACCTTGTCTTTCAAAGGCTTGAGACTTCTGATACGGCTGCAAAGTGAGTCGCAAGAGTGGAAACCTTGTCTTCCAAATGCCCAAGACTCTTGATACAGCTCTGGATTATTTATTAACAGACCTTAATTTACAACAACACTTAAATAAACTTTAACAGAGTGAATGGTCTGTTATCATACCCAGGGCCATGAAACCATTTTCAAGCTGGGTATGATAACAAACCATTCGCTCTATTAATGATTATTTAAGTGTTTCTATAAATTAAAGTGTGTTACAAAAAGAATCTAGAGTCGTATCAAGAGTCTCAGGACTTTGAAAGATAAGGTTTCCACTCTTGTCACTCACTTTGAATTCATATCAGAAGTCTTGGGCCTTGAAAGACAAGGTTTCCACTTCTGCGACTTCCTAACAGAGTTACTAGTTTCTGCCTGAGCAGTCAGCTAGGAGCCTATTTGAAATCTTCTTTCTCTGGAACAGAAGACTAAGATTAAACGCCCTATTTCATGTGTAGTTATAGTAATCTCTCCTGCTTAACAAATGGATTCTTCTTTAGTTTATTTTAGAACTGTACAAAATTGTGAAGAAATCTCTGCATCTACTTATGAGTCTTAGTTATGTTTAATGATTCATTATATGCCAACTATAGAGACTCTAGATCAGAGATTACAAGACATTTATAAAGGCATGAGATCCCCTGGAAAACCAAAGTATGGGCTGGGATACATTGATCAATGTGATCAGGTTATTCCTGATTGCATATTTTCAAACCCTTTACATGAAAATATGTAAAGGGATTCAATAGAAGAAATACACAAATTTCATTCTGTTATAAAAGGCTGTTAGAAGGGATCCATCGAAGAAGCTTGGATCAAAAGACTACTAAACTGGGATTTATTTACAAATCCTGAAACAAATGACTTCAATATTTCTATACCTGATGAAGAAAAATAAAAAATGTCAAACCTTTGGTAGACATATATGTCAGAAAACAATATTTGGATTTGTTTTTATGAATGGAGGAAACTAAATCAGAAAATTGAAGTCTAGATGATAGGAGAGAGTTCTGAAACTCCTCCAAAACACAAATGGAAAAGTATTGAAGGTCAAACTGTAGAATCCAATTCTACATTTCCTCCCTTCAAAGGTATCATCCTTGAAGATAATAATAGGAAAGTAAAAGCAGTTCCTTTGCTGCTTTCTGAGGAAGCTATTCATCTTTTGGGTATAGACAAAAGAGTCCAGTCTATATCAGAACAAATAAACTAGAAAAATATAGCTTTAAGAGGCATGGCCACTCACACATTTGTGACAAATGATTATGCTAGAAAAGGAAAAATTATAGATTTGCAAGTTTCAACAAATACTATAGTCCATTATGTCAATGAAATACAGGACAAAGTCACAGATGTTAAAGATAAAATGGAAACTGCTCTGTCCGAATTATTCTGTAAATCTAAGGAATCCATAAGAAACCATGAGGAAATAATGGAAGGACTTGGAAACACTTTCTCTAAAATGGGAAAGTCCTTGTTAGAAATCAAGAAAAAGGATAGTATCTTTGACAAACCTATCCCTGACTCTTTCATCCTTGCAAACCATCCTATATCAATTTTGTTCCCTGTATATAAGCCCAAAGAGACAAAAATAGAAAAGAAAGTTCCTCATCACTTTCCTCCAGAAAAAGATGATCCGGAATCATCATCCCCAAGAGAAAACCTTTCTCTAGTATCCATCCAATGACCTACCTATGAAGACATCCCTCACCACACAAGAAGACCTCCAGCACTAGATTTATTGGGGAAAGGAAAACTACCAGAAAGCCATACATTTGTTGAAGATTGGTTCCAAGAATGGAACATTGACAATCTATCTATTGGACAAATTAGACAGATGATTGACCGAATGTATGTCTCATACAAGGTCATGTGTATGAAAAGAAAATCAGAGGTTGAAGCATGTAAGTCAATCATGTAGTGCTTTACAGGAACTCCAAGCAAATGGTGGGAAGTTATCTCTTCTCCAATAATGGTTGCCAAGATGGAGGCAAAAGTACTAAGAGATGAGCAGGGAGATATAGTTTATCACACTGATGCGAGTCCCCATAATAATATGATAGGATCTCTAACTATTGCAATTTTTGAACATTGGTGTGGTATTGAATCTGAATTGGCAGACAAGCATGAATTAATTCTGATGAATATGAAATGCAAGAAGATGTCTGAATATGAAGAGTTCCATAAGGATTTGACTCAAAGAATTTTTGAGGTCCAAGATAGTCAGAATCTTCTCTGGAAACAAATTTACTTGGCAGCCATACCTAGTAAATTTGTCAAGTATTTAAAGATTCAAGAAGTTTTTAAACTTCCTTATGAGATGTATACACGGGAGATATTTAATCTCTTATCACTAAAGCCTTAATTGGGTTGTGTGTAAATATGAAAGCTCACAACTCTATATATAAGTTATCCCATTTACCTGACCAAAAATCCATCTATGAAAAGTATCTTCTATATATTACAGACCCTATAAGAAAGAAAAGAAAAAAGAAAAACGAATTCAAAGAGAAGAAAAAAGAGAAACACAAATACAGGTATAGACCTAGGACACATTACTATGAGCCTGAGGATATTAAATTAAAATGTCATTCCCATTAGGCTAGACAACAAGTACAATGCTAGATCTGTGGAAAATATGGACAGATTGCACAAAACTATCCAGAGAACAAGGCATCTAGAATGTCAAAAGGCAAATATTCTAAACAAAAAAAAAGAAGCTCAAGCTAGTAAACAATTAGCCTTAAGATTACATTGTAATAGATGTGGGGCAAATGGTCATGAAACAAACCAGTGCCCACACCATCCTTTCCCAAAAAGAGAAGAAGTACATCTATTACAAAAAGGATGTTGTTCATAATCTACTAGCACTTCTAAATTTGATTACAATTTACAATAAGAAGTTTTTATAAATAAGAGTTGCAATTGCAAAAATCCAAAATTTTTCTCATGCCAAGAAAGTTCAGAAAGATCTGAACCTGAATCAGAACCAGATCTCTGGTAGAAAATAAAAGTCTATATGTTCAGTAATACAGGAGATCAAGTAGCTCAAATGTTGCCAAAAATCATAGCCTTGACAGAAGGAGATATGAAAAAATCACTTCTTGAAACTTTTCTGAAGACAATCAAAATAGAACAAAGGTCCAAGAATGTTGAGTCTTCCAAAAGGGAACCTTTGTTTCTCGAAGACTCTTTTGATAAAAATACAAGAGCTTTTATCAAATATAATAAAGAAGCAAAGCTGCAAAATACTTCAGTAACAAACCTAGCCAAAGAAATGCTTATTTTGAGAAAAGAGATCATTGAATTAAAAGAAAAAATTAGAAAGCTAGAAGAAGAGTCTGAATACAATTTCAAAATAGACTCTTTGGAAAGACAAGAGATCAGAGAAATCAGAAATCAATTGGATTCCAAACCACCTCCTTTGGAGGATGCACCATATGAAAAACCAAAAACAACAACCCATCTTCAAGGGCTAACAACAATGAAGATCTTGCCCATTCGATTCCAAAAGTATCAGGTGAAGATCAAGTTAGAAATAAATTTTGAAGTTTTTTATGTGAATGCACTATTAGATATAGGTTCAAATATGAATTTAGTGCATAAAGAATTGATCGCTCATAAATATTGGCTTCCTAGCAGCTATTCAACTATAGGTTTGGGAAACATATCTACAAACATGAATTTTGAAATTCCCAAAGGAATTTCATTATTTGATGAATATGCACTAGGAATGAAGTTCTTATTAACATAACTACCAATAGATTATATACTAGGAACTCCGTTCCTATCTGTAGTTGAGCCACATGGCTCTTGTCAAAATTCAAAGGGTGAACCTAGATATTTTATCACCTTGACAAGTATAAATGGCCATCCACCAAAGAAGAAAATTTTGGCCTTTATCTCTGAATCACATGCTCAAATGGCTTATTGTTCAAAAATCATGGTGATAATAAGTACTTGGGATGACTACAAAAACACTCAAAGTACTGAATATATAGATGATAATATTGATTGGGAAACATACAAAGAAAATTGGGTGCCTCAATGGTAGTTAAGATGGTCAGAAGGAGTAGAGTTTGGTCTACTAGGATTCTCAAGAAATACCAACATTCATGTTATTCACCCACAACATGTGATAGGTCAGATGCATCAAGCATCCACTATTGCATCCAGTCAAAAGCTGATAGAAATAAGAGATCTAACCAGAATTAGGTTTGCAAATAGAAATTGGTTCTACCAACAAACTCAAACATGGAGCCAAACTCCAACATGGGAATTTTTCCAAATCAACACGATGAGAGATTTGTAATCATGGCCACACCAAGATCCAAATGAAAGATTATTTGAAATAAATTAATTTCAATATAAAACAATGTGGGATAATGTTTGTTTATGGACTGACAGATATAGATATTATTATTGTATGATCAGATTTGTTGTTCAGTTTATTTCATTTCAAGAACTAGACTGGATCCTAGACTGGTGGAAAAAGTTTGGATTAAATCCAAGTGTTATACATCTAGACGTCATCGACATTGAAAGAATGTTCTTGTTTCCACATCAAAGATTCCCAGGTAATATTCATAATCTTGAACAATTTTGTGAAAATGATTATAAAATGTTTTTTGTTAGATAACGACATCCATTGGTCATCAGATGAGATATGTCCTACAACAAGATGAAGACAGTAATGAGGATCCTGAAATGTACCGAGAAATCTATACCCAACATTGGGATCCATATCGCTTATGAAATTCTCATGACCAGCCAATGGAATAATGTCTCACTGGCCGACCATGGTGCCAACCGGTTTCTTTGGCTTGACGATACCAACCTCCATAGTGTAAAACTTTAATTATTCATGTCTAAAGAGCCAACAGTGGTGTCATTCGGGTTTAGTGGGTTTCCGTAACCAATATCCACTTTGTAATAATGAGTACCTTTGTGTAATAATAATTATCTTGGAAACTTGGAGCACTTCTCCAACTTTTGGTGTGGTTTGACCTACATTTCCAAGATTTCTCTATACGTGTCATCTTATGTTTGTATTTTGGCCAGGGAATCTTGCACGACTACCTCGTCAGATCTACTGTTGATCCCACTTTTCTTAGTGGAGAATAAAGGCTTTGATTTGGTCGGAAGAATATTGCATGATTGCTACCGACAAATCCATAAAGTAGATTTAATGGAAAACATGTAGGGTCCAAAGTCACATTGAGTCTCATCATCAAAATGATTCCTTCCTCCACAAACTTGTATATAAGGAGATTAGGAGCTCATTGTCAAGGAGTTTTTTGGAGTTCAAGTCTTTGAGTCTGTAAGTAGTCCGAGTCTTTCTAAAGCTCCCTTCTGTCTGAGATTTTGAGTCATTCTGTGTGTATGCAATTCTGCATAAGTCTATAAGTGTATTGTAAGAGCAAGTAAGAGCATTCTTCTCTGAGCATCCTGCTCATTATTGTATACCCTGGAAACAAAACTTCAATCTCTCTATTTTTAATATAAAGACTTCTGCAAGCGTATTATGTTCTTTGAATATTGTCTTTGAATTGTGTGTATGTTATGATTCTCGTTTCTACTTGCCTATAATTGCATTTTTTGTTCCTTGAATGATTATGTGTTGAAGTTCTCTCGAGAAGATAGATAAATTTATCTCACCCTAGAGATAAGGTTCTTAGAAGGTGGTTGTGTCAAGGTTCTCTTAGGTCCTGAATAGCACTAGTAGTAAGTCCTGCTAGGAAAGGAGGTCGCTAAGTGTAGTTGTAGGTGTTGGGTTGTCTAAAGGTTCACTAGGAGTTACTTTATGGTTCACATAAGGCCAGAGATGTGGTTCACATAAGGATCTACTTGGGGCTTGCTAGGAGAGATGGATTGGTCCTACAGAGAGTAGTAAGAAACAGAAGGTCGAGAAGTAGAAGGAGACAAATGCACGAGAAAAAAAATTTCAAGCTTCATTCTCCGACAGAGGAAGCCCTTGATTACAAATGGTATCAGAGCCGTGAAGCCATTTTCAAGTCGGGTATGATAACAGGCCATTCGCTCTGTTAAAGTTTATTTAAGTGCCGCCTTAAATTAAAGTGTGTTATAAAAATAATACAGAGTTGTATCAAGAGTCTTGGGCCTTTGAAAGACAAGGTTTCCACTCTTGTGACTCACTTTGAAGCCATATCAGAAGTCTCAGACCCTTGAAAGACAAGGTTTCCACTTCTGCAACTTCCTGACAGAGTTACTAGTTTCTGCCTGGGCAGTCGACCACGAGCCTATCTAAAATTTTCTTTCTCTAGAACAAAAGACTAATATTAAACACCCTGCTTTCCTGTGTAGTTATAGTAATCTCTCCTTCTTAACAAATGGATTCTTCTTCAGTCTGTTTTAGAACTTTACAAAATTGTGAAGAAATTTCTTCATCTACTTCTGAGTCTCAGTTATATCTAATGATTCATTATATGCCCACTATAGAGACTCTAGATCAAAGATTACAAGACATTTATAAAGGCATGAGACCCCATGGAACACCAAAGTATGGGCTAGGATACATTGAGCGATGTGATCAGGTTATTCCTGATTGTTGATTTTCAAACCCTTTACCTGAAAATATGCAGACGCCTTCTATAGAAGAAATACAAAAATTCCATTCTGTTATAAAATGGTGTCAGAAGGGATCCATTGAAGAAGCTTGGATCAAAAGATTTCTAAACTGGGATTTCTTTACAAATCTTGAAACAAATGACTTCAATATTTCTACACCTGATGAAGAAAAAGCAAAACTATCAAACCTTTGGGAGACATATATGTCAGAAAACAATATTTTGATTTCCTTCTATGAATGGAGGAAACTAAATCAGAAAATTGAAGTCCAGATGATAGGAGAGAGTTCTGAAACGCCTCCAAAACACAAATGGAAAAGTATTCGAGGTCAAACTATAGAATCCAATTCTAGTTTTCCTCCCTTCAAAGGTATCATCCTTGAAGATAATAATAGACAAGTAAAATTAGTTCCTCTACTACTTTCTGAAAAATCTATTCAGCTTTCAGGTATAGACAAAATAGTCCAATCTATATCAGAACAAATAAACTGGACAAACACAGCTTTAAGAGGCATGGCCACTCACACATTTTTGACAAATGATTATGCTAGAGAAGGACAAATTATAGATTTGCAAGTTTCAAAAAATACTATAGTCCATTATTTCAATGAAATACAGGAAAAAGTCACAGATGTTAAAGATAAAATGGAAACTGCTTTGTTCGAATTATGCTATAAATCTAGATAATCCACAAGAAACCATGACGAATTAATGGAAGGACTAGGAAACACTTTCTCTAAAATGGGAAAGTCCTTGTTAGAAATCAAGCAAAAGGATAGTATCTCTGACAAACCTATCCCTAACTCTTTCATCCTTCCGAACCATCCTATATCAATTGTGTCTCCTGTATATAAGCCCGAAGAGAAAAAAACAAAAAATAAATTTCCTCATCACTTTCCTCCAGAAAAAGATGATACAGAATCATTATCTGTAAGAGAAAACCTTTCTCCATTATCCATCCAATGACCTTCCTATGAAGACATCACTCACCACAAAAGCAGACCTCTAGCACAAGATTTCTTCGGGAAAGGAAAACTACCAGAAATCCAAACATTTGTTGAAGATTGGTTCCAAGAATGGAACATTGACAATCTGTCTATTGGAAAAATTAGATAGATGATTGACCGAATGTATGTCTCATACAAGTTAATGTATATGAAAGGAAAATCAGAGGTTGATGCATGTAATTCAATCATCCAGTGCTTTACAAGCACTCTGAGCAAATGGTGGGAAGTTATCTCTTCTCCAATTATGATTGCCAAGATTGAGGCAGAAGTACTAAGAGATGAGCAGGGAGATATAGTTTATTACACTAATGGGACTCCCCATAATAATATGATAGGATCTCTATCTACTGCAATTCTTGAAGATTAGTGTGGTACTGAATCTGAATTGGTAGACAAGCATGAATTAATTCTGATGAATATGAAATGCAGGAAGATGTCTGAATATGAAGAGTTCCATAAGGATTGGACTCAAAGAACTTTTGAGGTCCAAGACAGTCAGAATCTTCTCTGGAAACAAGTTTACTTGGCAACCATACATAGTAAATTTGTCGAGTATTTAAAGATGCAAGAAGTTTTTAAACTTCCATATGAGATGTATACATGCAGAGAGATTTATTCTCTTATCACTAAAGCCTTAATTGGGTTGTGTGTAAATATGAAAGTTCACAACTCTGTATATAAGTTATCTCATTTACCTAACCAAAAAGTCATCTGTGAAAAGTATGGTCTATATATTACAGACCCTGTAATAAAGAAAATAAAAAATAAAAAGGAATTTAGAGAGAATAAAAAAGATAAATACAAATACAGGTACAAAGCCAGGACACATTACTATGAGCCTGAGGATATTAAATTAAAATGTCGTTCCCATCAGGCTAGACAACAAGTAAAATGATGGATCTATGGAAAATCTGGACACATTGCAAATAAATGTCCATAGAACAAGGGATCTATAATGTCAAAAGGAAAATATTCTGAACAAAAAGACAAAGAAGCCCAGGCTAGTAAACAGGTAGCCTTAAGATTACATTGTAATAGATGTGGGGAAAATGATCTTGAAACAAACTAGTGTTGACACCATCCTTTCCCAAAAAGAGAATAAGTACATCTATTACAACAAGGATGTTGTTCAACATCTACTAGCACTTATGAATTTGATTACAGTTCAGAAGAAGAAGTTTTTATAAATCAAAGTTGCAATTGAAAAAATCCAAATTTTTTCTCATGCCAAGAAAGTTTAGAAAGCTCTGAATCTGAATCAAAAGAAGATCTATGGAAAAAAATAAAAGTCTATATGTTCAGTAATATAGGAGATCAAGAAGCTTAAATGTTGGCACAAATCAAATCCTTTCCAGAAGGCGATATGAAAAATTCACTTCTTGAGACTTTTCTGAAGACAGTCAAAACAGAACAAAGGTCAAAGAACGTTGAGTCTTCCAGAAGGGAACCTTTGTTTCTCGAAGCCTCTTTAGATAAAAATACATTTTTTTTTTCAAATATAATAAAGAAGCAAAGATACAAAATACTTTTGTAACAGACCTAGACAAAGAAATGCTTCTTTTGAGAAAAGAGGTCATTGAATTAAAAGAAAAAGTTAGAAATCTAGAAGAAGAGTCTGAATACAATTTTAAAATAGACTCTTGGGAAAGACAAGAGATCAGAGAAATCAGGGATCAATTGGATTCTAAACTACCTCCTTTGGAGGATGCACGATATAAAAATCCAAAAACAACAACCCATCTTCAAGGGCTAGCAGCAATGAAGATCTTGCCCATTTGATTCCAAAAGTATCAGGTGAAGATCAAGTTAGAAATCAATTCTAAAGTTTTTTATTTGAATGCACTATTAGATATAGGTTCAGATATGAATTTAGTGCATAAAGACTTGATCCCTCATATATATTGGCTTCCTAGCAACTATTCGGCTATAGGTTTGGGAAACATATCTACAGACATGAATTTTGAAATTCCCAAAGAAATTTTATTATTTGACGAATATGCACTAGGAATGAAGTTCTTATTAACAAAACTATCAGTATATTGTATCCTAGGAACTCGGTTGCTATCTGCAGCTGAGCCACATGGCTCTTTTCAAAATTCAAAGGGTGAACTTGGATATTTTTTCAACTTGCCAAGTATAAATGGCCATCCACCAAAGAAGAAAATTTTGGAAATTTGTTTCTGAATCACATGCTCAAATTACTTATTGTTCAAAAAGCAAGGTGATGACAAATACTTGGGATGACTACAAAAACACTCCAAGTACTGAATATCTAGATGATAATACTAATTGGGAAACATACAAAGTAAATTGGGTGCCTCAATGGTAGTTAAGATGGTCAGAAGGAGTAGAGTTTAGTCTACTGGGCTTCTCAAGAAATACCAGCATTCATGTTATTCCCCCACAACATGTGATAGGTCATATCCATCAAGCATCCACTATTGCATCCAGGAAAAAGATGATACAAATAAGATATCTAACTAGAGTCAGGTCTGCAAACATAAATTGGTTATGCCAACAAACTCAAACTTGGAACCAAACTCCAGCATGGGAATTTTTCCAAATCAACAAGATGAGAGATTTGCAGTCATGGCCACACCAACATCCAAATGAAAGATTATTTGAAATAAATTACTTTCAATATAAGACAATCTGGGATAATGTTTGTTTATGGAATGAAAGATATAGATATTATTATTGTATGATTAGATTTGTTGTTCAATTCGTTTGATTTCAAGAACTAGACTAGCTCTTAGACTGGTGGAAAAAGTTTGGATTAAATCCAAGTGCTATACATCTAGACGTCTTCAACACTGCAAGAATGTTCCTGTTTCCAGATCAAATATTCCCAGGCAATATTCTTAATCTTGAACAATTTTCTAAAAATGACTATAAAATGTTTTTTGTTAGAGAATGACATCCATGGGTCATCAGGACGAGATATGTCCTACAACAAGATGAAGACAGTAATGAGGATCCTGAAATGTACCAAGAAATCTATACCCAATATTGGGATCTAGATTTCTTCCGACACTTTCATGACCAACCAATGGAATAATGTCTCACTAGCCGACCATGGTGCCAGTCGGTTTCCATGGGTTGACGATACCAACCTCCACAGTGTAAAATTATTTTTATTCACATCTAAATGGCCGACAGTGGTGTCATTTGGGTTTAGTGGGTTTCCATAACCAATATCCACTTTGTAATAATGAGTACCTTAGTGTAATAATAAGCATCTTGGATACTTGGAGCACTTCTCAAACTTTTGGCGTGGTTTGACATGCATTTCCAAGATTCCTCTATACGTGTCATTTTATGTTTGTCTTCTGGTCGGGGAATCTTACACGACTGCCCCGTCATATCTACTATTGATTCCACTTTTCTTAGTGGATAATAAAGTCTTTGATTTGGTCGGAAGAATCTTGCATGATTGCTACCGACAAATCCATAAAGCAGATTTAGTGGAAAACATGTAGGGTCAAAAGTCATATTGAGTCTCATCATCGAAATGATTCCTTCCTCCACGAATTTTTATTTAAGGAGACGAGGAGCTCATTTTCGAGGAGGATTTTTTTGGAGTTCAAGTATTTGAGTCTGTAATTTGTCCGAGTCTTCTAAAGCTGCCTTTTTTCTGAGCTTTTGTGTCATTATGTGTGTATGCAATTTTTCATAAGTTTGTAAGTGTATTGTGTGAGTGAATATGAGCATTCTTCTCTGAGCATCCTGTTCATTTGTATACACTAGAATTAGAGCTTCAAGCTCTTTGTTTTTAATATAAAGACTTCCGCAAGCGTATCGTGTTTCCTAAATATTGTCTCTGAATTGTGCGTATGTTATGATTCTCATTTCTACTTGCCTGTAATTGCAATCTGTGTTCCTTGAATGATTCTGTGTTGAATTTTTCTTGAGAAAATAGATAAATTTCTCTCACCCTGGAGATAAGATTCTCAGAAGGTAGCTGTGCTGAGGTTCTCTTAGGTCCTGAATAGCACCAGTAGTAAGTTCCGCTAAGCAAGGATGCCGCTAAGAGAAGTTGTAGGTGTTGGGTTGTCTGAAGGTTCGCTAGGGGTTACTGGATGGTTCACATAATGGAAAAGATGGAATTCGCATAAGGATTTGCTTTGGGTTCACTGGGAAAGTTGGATTGGTCCTACAGAGAGTAGCAAGAAATAGAAGGTCAAGTAGCAGAAGGAAACAAATGCACGAGACAAACAATTTTCAAGCTTCATTCTCCGACGGAGGAAGCCCCAGAATTAGATCAGCAAACAAAAACTGGTTCTGTCAACAAAACCAAACTCCAACATGGAAATTTTTCCATATTAACAGTATGATAGATTTACAATCATGGCCACAACAAGATCCAAATGAAATATTATTTGAAATCAATTACTTTCAATATAAAACAATGTGGGATAATGTTTGTCTATGGATTGACAGATATAGATATTATTACTACATGATCAGGTTCTCTGTCCAGTTCATCTCATTTCCTGAACTAGACTGGCTCTTAAACTAGTGGAAAAAGTTTGGATTAAATCCAAGTGCTATACATCCATACATCATTAATATTGCAAGATTGTTTTTGTTCCCTAACAGAAGATTCCCAGAAAATGTCCACAATCTTGAACACTTTTCTGAAAATGATTATAAAATGTTCTTTGTCAGAGAAATACATCCATGGCTCATCAGAACTCAATACGTCTTACAACAAGATGAAGACAATGATGAACATCCTGAAATGTACCGAGAAATCTACACCCAACATTGGGATCCAGATCGCTTCAAACATTCTCATGACCAACCAATGGAATAATGTTTTACTGGCCGACAAAAGATGACAATCGATTTTTGTGGGTTGACGATACCAACCTCCATAGTGTAATTCTTGACTATTCATGTCTAAATGGCCGACAATGGAGCCATTCAGGTTTAGTGGGTTGTCGTAACCAATATCCACTTTGTAATAATGAGTATCTTGGAAACTTGGAGCACTTCTCCAGCATTTGGCATGGTTTGAACTGCATTTCCAAGATTCCTCTATACATGTCAATTTATGTTTGGCTTCTGGTCGAGGAATCTTGCATGACTACCTCATTCGATTTATTTATGATTTTATTTTTTTAGTGGAGAATAAAACCTTTGATTTAGTCGAAAGAATCTTGCACGATTGCTACCTCCAAATCCATAAAGCAGATTTAGTGGAAGACATGTAGGGTTCGAAGTCATGTCAAGTCTAATCATCGAAATGATTCCTTTCTCCGCAAATTTGTATATAAGGAGAGGAGGAGTTCATTCTCGAGGAGGAGTTTTTTGGAGTTCAAGTCTTTGAAGCTGTAAGTGGTCCGAGTCTTTCTAAATCTCCCTTCTTTCTGATCTTTTAAGTCATTCTGTGTGTATGCAATTCTGGATAATTCTGTAAGTGTATTGTGTGAGAAAATATGAGCATTCTGTTCATTTGTATACCCTGGCATCAGAGATTCAAGCTCTTTGTTTTAATATAAATACTTCCACAAGAGTATTATGTTCTCTGAATATTGTCTCTAAATTGTGCGTATGTTATGATTCTTGTTTCTACTTGCCTGTAATTGCAATCTATGCTCCTTGAAGGATTCTATGCCAAAGTTCTCTCAAGAAGATAAATAAAGTTCTCTCACCCTGGAGATAAGGTTCTCAAAAGGTAGTTGTGCCAAGGTTCTCTTAGGTCCTGAATAGCACTGGTAGTAAGTCTTGCTAGGTAAGGAGGCCTCTAAGGGCAATTGTAGGTGTTGGGTTGTCTGAAGGTTCACTAGGAATTACTGGATGGTTCACATAAGGCCAGAGGTGGGGTTCGCATAAGGATCTGCTTGGGGTTTGCTAGGAGAGATGGATTGGTCTTGCAGAAAGTTGCAAGAAATAGAAGGTCAAGTAGTAGAAGGAAGTAGATGCACAAGACAAACAATATTCAAGCTTCATTCTCCGACGGAGGAAGTCCTTGTTTTAATATGAAGAATTTATTATGTTGAAAGGTAGTTGTGCCAAGGTTCTCTTAGGTCCCGAATAGCACCGGTAGTAAGTCCCGCTAGGCAAGGAGGCCGCTAAGGGTAGTTGTAGGTTTTGGTTTGTCTGAAGGTTCTCTATGAGTTACTGGATGGTTCACATAAGGCCAGAGGTGGGTTTCACATAAGGATCTGCTTGGGGTTCACTAGGAGAGATGGATTGGTCCTGTAGAAAGTCACAAGAAATAGAAGGTCAGGTAGCAGATGAATGTAAATGCATAAGACAAACAATCTTCAAGCTTCATTGTCCAACAGAGGAATCCCCTAATTATAAATGGTATCAGAGCCATGAAGCCATTTGCAAGCCGAGTATGATAACAGAACATTCGTTCTATTAAATTTTATTTAAGTGTTGCTGTGTGTGTTATAAAAAGAATCCAGAGCCGTATCAAGAGTCTCGATCCTTTGAAAGACAAGGTTTCCACTCTTTTCACTCACTTTGAAGCTGTATCAGAAGTCTTGGGCCTTTGAAAGACAAGGTTTCCACTTCTGCGACTTCCTACCAGAGTTCCTAGTTTCTGCCTGAGTAGTCGGCCAGGAGCCTATTTGATATCTTCTTTTTCTAGAACAGAAGAATAATATTAAACACCTTGATTTCCTATGCAGTTATAGTAATCTCTCCTGCTTAACAAATGGATTCTTTTTCAGTCTATTTTAGAACTGTACAAAATTGTGAAGAAAGTTTTGCATCTACTTCTGAGTCTCACTTATGTTTAATGATTCATTATATGCCAACTATAGAGACTCTAGATCAGAGATTACAAGACATTTATAAAGGCCTGAGATCCCCTAGAACACCAAAGTATGGGCTGGGATACATTGAGGAATGTGATCAAGTTATTCCTGATTGCATATTTTCAAACCCTTTACCTGAAAATATGAAAAGGCCTTCAATAGAAGAAATACACAAATTTAATTCTGTTATAAAAGGGTGTCAGAAGGGATCCATCAAAGAAGCTTGGATCAAAAGACTGCTAAACTGGAAGACATATATGTCAGAAAACAATATTTGGATTTCCTTTTATGAATGGAGGAAACTAAATCAAAAAATTGAAGTCTAGATAATAGGAGAGAGTTCTGAAACTCCTCTAAAACACAAATGGAAAAGTATTGAATGTCAAACTGTAGAATCCAATTCTACATTTCCTCCCTTCGAAGGTATCATCCTTGAAGATAATAATAGGCAGGTAAAAGTAGTTCCTTTGCTGCTTTCTGAGGAAGCTATTCAACTTTCGGGTATAGACAAAAGAGTCCAGTCTATATCAGAACAAATAAACTGGAAAAACACAGATTTAAGAGGCATGGCCACTCTCACATTTGTGACAAATGATTATTCCAGAAAAGGAAAAATTATAAATTTGCAAGTTTCAACAAATACTATAGTCCATTATGTCAATGAAATACATGACAAAGTCACAGATGTTAAAGATAAAATGGAATTTGCTCTGTCCAAATTATCCTATAAATCTAAAGAATCCACAAGAAACCATGCGAAGTTAATGGAACGACTAGGAAACACTTTCTCTAAAATTAGAAAGTCCTTGTTAGAAATCAAGAAAAAGGACATTATCTCTAACAAACCTATCCCTGACTCTTTCATCCTTCCAAACTATCCTATATCAATTTTGTCTCCTATATATAAGCCCAAAGAGACAGAAACAGAAAAGAAATTTCGTCATCGCTTTCCTCCAGAAAAATATGATCCGGAATCATCATCCCCAAGAGAAAACCTTTCTCTAGTATCCATCCAACAACCTACCTATGAAGACATCCCTCACCACACAAGCGGACCTCTAGCACCAAATTTATTAGGGAAAGGAAAACTACCAAAAAGCCAAACATTTGTTGAAGATTGGTTCCAAGAATGGAACATTAACGATCTGTCTATTGGACAAATTAGATGGATGATTGACCGAATGTATGTCTCATACAAGGTCATGTGTATGAAAGGAAAATCAGAGGTTGAAGCATGTAAGTCAATCATCCAGTGCTTTACAAGCACTCTAAGCAAATGCTGGGAAGGTATCTCTTCTCTGGTTATGATTGCCAGTATGGAGAAAAAAGTACTAAGAGATGAGCAGGGAGATATAGTTTATCAAACTAATGGGACTACCTATAGTAATATGATACGAGCTCTAACTACTGCAATTCTTGAACATTGGTGTGGTACTGAATCTGAATTGGTAGACAAGCATGAATTAATTCTGATGAATATGAAATGCAGGAAGATGTATGAATATGAAGAGTTCCATAAGGATTGGACTCAAAGAATTTTTTAGGTCCAAGATAGTCAGAATATTCTCTGTAAACAAGTTTACTTGGTAGCCATAGCTTGTAAATTTGTCGAGTATTTAAAGATGCAAGAAGTTTTTAAACTTCCTTATGAGATGTAGACATGGGAGAGATTTATTCTCTTATCACTAAAGCCTTAATTGGGTTGTGTGTAAATATGAAAGTTCACAACTCTGTATATAAGTTATCTCATTTACCTGACCAAAAATCCATCTGTGAAAAATATGGTCTATATATTATAGACCTTGTAAGAAAGAAGAGAAAAAAAGAAAAAGGAATTCAAAGAGAAGAAAAAAGAGAAATACAAATACAGGTACATACCCAGGACACATTACTATGACCCTGAGGATATTAAATTAAAATCTCATTCCCATCAGGCTAGAAAACAAGTACAATGTTGGATCTGTGGAAAATACAGACACATTATACATAACTGTCTAGAGAACAAGGCGTCTAGAATGTCAAAAGGCAAATATTCTAAACAAAAAGAGAAAAATTCCGAGGATAGTAAACAGTTAGCCTTAAGATTACATTGCAATAGATGTGGGGCAAATGATCATGAAACAAACCAGTTCCCACACCATGCTTTCCCAAAAAGAGAAAAAGTACATCTATTACAACAAGGATGTTGTTTATAATCTACTAGCACTTCTGAATTTGATTACAGTTCAAAAGAAGAAATTTTTATAAATCGGAGTTGTAATTGCAAAAATCCAAAATTTTCTTCATGCCAAGAAAGTTCAGAAAGCTCTGAACCTGAATCAGAACCAGATCTCTGGCAGAAAATAAAAGTCTGTATGTTTAGTAATGCAGGAGATCAAGTAGCTCAAATGTTGCCACAAATCAGAGCCTTGCCAAAAGGCAATATGAAAAATTCACTTCTTGAAACTTTTCTGAAGACAATCGAAATAGAACAAAGGTCAAAGAATGTTGAGTCTTCCAGAAGGGAACCTTTTTTTCTTGAAGACTCTTTTGATAAAAATACAAAAACTTTTATCAAATATAATAAAAAAGCAAAGATGCAAAATACTTCAGTAACAAACCTAGCCAAAGAAATGCTTATTTTGAGAAAAGAGGTCATTGAATTAAAAGAAAAAATTAGAAAGCTAGAAGAAGAGTCTTAATACAATTTCAAAATAGACTCTTGGGCGAGACAAGAGATCAGAGAAATTAGGGATCAATTGGATTCCAAACGACCTACTTTGGAGGATGCACCATATGAAAAAACAAAAACAACAGCCCATCTTCAAGGGCTAACAACAATGAAGATCTTGCCCATTCGATACCAAAAGTATCAGGTAAAGATCAAGTTAGAAATCAGTTCTGAAGATTTTTATTTGAATGCACTATTAGATATAGGTTCAGATATGAATTTAGTGCATAAAGACTTGATCCCTCATAAATATTGGCTTCCTAGCATCTATTCGGCTATAGGTTTGGGAAACATATCTACATACATGAATTTTGAAATTCCCAAAAGAATTTTATTATTTGATGAATATGCATTGGGAATGAAGTTCTTATTAACATAACTACCTCTAGATTGTATCCTAGGAACTCCGTTCCTATCTGCAGCTGAGCCACCTGGATCTTGTCAAAATTCAAAGGGTGAACCTCGATATTTTATCACCTTGCCAAGTATAAATGGCCATCCACCAAAGAAGAAAATTTTGGCCTTTATCTCTAAATCACATGCTCAAATTGCTTATTGTTCAAAAAAAATGGTGATAATATATACTTGGGATGACTACAGAAACACTCCAAGTACTGAATATCTAGATGATAATACTGAATGGGAAACATACAAAGAAAATTGGTTGCCTCAATGGCAGTTAAGATGGTCAAAAGGAGTAGAGTTTGGTCTACCATTATTCTCAAGAAATACCAGCATTCATGTTATTCCCCCACAACATGTGATAGGTCAGATGCATCAAGAAACTACTATTGCATCGAGGCAAAAGTTGATAGAAATAACAGATCTAACCAAAATCAGGTCTGCAAACAGAAATTGGTTCTGCCAACAAACTCAAACATGGAACCAAACTACAACATGGGAAATTTTCCAAATCAACAGGATGAGAGATTTGTAGTCATGACCACACCAAGATCCAAATGAAATATTATTTGAAATAAATTACTTTCAATATAAAACAATGTCGGACAATGTTTGTTTATGGACTGATAGATATAGATATTATTATTGTATGATCAGATTTGTTGTTCAGTTCGTTTCATTTCAAGAACCAGACTGGCTCCTAGACTGGTGGAAAATTTTTGGATTAAATCCAGGTCTTATACATCTAGATGTCACCGACACTGTAAGAATGTTCCTTTTTCCACATCAAATATTCCCAGGCAATATTCAAAATCTTGAACAATTTTCTGAAAATGATTATAAAATGTTTTTTGTTAGAGAACAACATCCATGGGTCATCAGGATGATACATGTCCTACAATAAGTTGAAGACAGTAATGAGGATCCTGAAATGTAATGAGAAATCTATACCCAACATTGGGATCCAGATCGATTTCGACATTTTCATGACCAACCGATGGAATAATGTCTCATTGTCCGACCATGGTGCCAATCGGTTTCTGCGGGTTGACGATACCAACCTCCACAGTGTAAAATTTTAATTATTCATGTCTAAATAGCCGACAGTGGTGTCATTCAGGTTTAGTGGGTTGTTGTAACAATATCCACTTTGTAATAATGAGTACCTTAGTGTAATAATAAGCATCTTGGAAACTTGGAGCACTTCTCCAACTTTTGGCGTTGTTTGACCTGCATTTCCAAGATTTCTCTATACGTGTCATTTTATGTTTGTGTTCTAGCCGGGGAATCTTGCACGACTACCCCTTCAGATCTAGTGTTGATCCCACTTTTCTTAGTGGAGAATAAAGGATTTGATTTGGTTGGAAGAATCTTGCACGATTTCTACCGACAAATCCATAAAGAAGATTTAGTGGAAAACATGTAGGGTCATAAGTCATATCAAGTCTCACCATCGAAATGATTCCTTCCTCCACAAATTTGTATATAAGGAGATGAGGAGCTCATTCTCAAGGAGGATTTTTTTGGAGTTCAAGTCTTTGAGTTTGTAAGTGTTCCGAGTCTTTCTAAAGCTCCCTTTTTTCTGAGCTTTTGAGTCATTCTATGTGTATGCAATTCTACATAAGTCTATAAGTGTATTGTAAAGAGAGAGTAAGAGCATTCTGCTTTGAGCATCCTACTCATTATTGTATACCCTGGCAACAGAGCTTCAAGATCTCTATTTTTAATATAAAGACTTCTGCAAGCATATTATGTTCTCTAAATATTGTCTCTGAATTGTGTGTATGTTATAATTCTTGTTTCTACTTGCCTATAATTGCATTCTGTGTTCCTTGAATGATTATGCATCGAAGTTTTCTCGAGAAGATAGATAAAGTTCTCTCACCCTGGAGATAAGGTTCTCGGAAGGTAGTTGTGTCGAGGTTCTCTTAGGTCTTGAATAGCACCGGTAGTAAGTCACGCTAGGAAAAGAGGCCACTAAGGGCAATTGTAGGTGTTCAGTTGTCTGAAGGTTCTCTAGGAGTTACTAGATGGTTCACATAAGGCCAGAGATGGGGTTCGCATAACGATCTACTAGGGGTTCGCTAGGAGAGCGAGATTTGTCCTGTAGAGAGTAGCAAGAAAAAGAAGGTCAAGTAGCAGAAGGAGACAAACAATTTTCAAGCTTCATTCTCAGATGGAGGAAGCCCCTTATTACAAATGGTATCAGAGCCATGAAGCCATTTTCAAGACGGGTATGATAATAGACCACTCGCTTTGTTAAAGTTTGTTTAAGTGTTGCTGTAAATCAAAGTGTGTTATAAAAAAAATCCAGAGTCATGTCAAGAGTCTCGAGCCTTTGAAAAAAGAGTTTTCCACTCTTGCGAATCATTTTGAAGCCGTATCAGTAGTCTCGGGCCTTTGAAAGACAAGGTTTCCACTTCTGCAACTTCCTGGCAGGGTTACTAGTTTCTGCTTGAGAATTCAACCAACAACCTATCTAAAATCTTCTTTCTCCGAAATAGAAGAATAAGATTAAATGCCTTTCTTTCCTATGCAGTTATAGTAATCTCTCCTGCTAAACAAATGGATTCTTATTTAGTTTATTTTAGAACTGCACAAAATTGTGAAGAAAGTTCTGCATCTACTTCTGAGTCTCTATTATGTCTAATGATTCATTGTATGCCAACTATAGAGACTCTAGATCCAATATTACAAGACATTTATAAAGGCATGAGACCCCTTGGAACACCAAAGTATGGGCTAGGACACATTGAGCAATGTGATAAGGTTATCCCTGATTGCAGATTTTCAAACCCTATACCTGAAAATATGCAGAGGCCTTCTATAGAAGAAATACACAAATTCCATTCTTTTATAAAGGGGTGTCAGAAGGGATCCATCGAAGAAGCTTGGATCAAAAGATTGCTAAACTAGGATTTATTTACAAATCCTGAAACAAATGACTTCAATATTTCTACACCTAATGAAGAAAAAGAAAAATTGTCAAACCATTGGCAGACATATATGTCAGAAAAAAATATTTGGATTTCCTTCTATGAATGGAGGAAACTAAATTAGAAAGTTGAAGTCCAGATGATAGGAGAGAGTTCTGAAACTCCTCCAAAACACAAATGGAAAAGTATTGAAGGTCAAACTATAGAATCCAATTCTACTTTTCCTCCCTTCAAAGGTATCATCCTTGAAGATAATAATAGACAAGTAAAAGTAGTTCCTCTACTGCTTTTTGAAGAAGCTATTCAGCTTTCGGGTATAGACAAAAGAGTCCAATCTGTATCAGAACAAATAAACTAGACAAACACAACTTTAAGAGGCATGGACACTCATATATTTGTGACAAATGATTATGCCAGAAAAGGAAAAATTATAGATT
>CBVK0100043502.1:538-34352 GCA_900067695.1 Picea abies | reverse complement strand
CTCTTCCGATCTCACGTATTCTTCCATGACCTTATCCGCTTGATTTTTTTGTGTGGAGAGATCGGTCACGGAGGCCCTTGATGTGGCTGCGATATTTTTCTCACTCTGAGAGAAAATCAAAAAGAATAAAAATTTATCGTTCTGAGAGATAACCTTCTTTCATTGCTTGGTAGAGATCAAGGATATAGAACTAGGTGGGACTGCCTTAGGTATCTTGTACAATTTCCTGTTCAAAGTAATAATAACACTATGAGGCCTAGACTCATATACAGCATAATGTTTCCATAAATAAGATTGCCCAAAAGAACATTACAAACTTCAAGAGGAGAAACATCACACAATACCTTGTCTTTGAAGGGCTTGATGTTGTATGACAATTGACATTGTTTGCAGATGCAGAGATCGCTTCCTTGGAGGATTTATCCAATGGTGTAGGGTTACGAGTGCGGCATTGTCGGCAGGGCCAGCTGCTTGAAGAGCTCTGCTGAGATGAGGTTCTTCTGGCTACCACTATAAACGATGAAGTGCAGTGGGGTGCCTTTTACCTACATATGTGAATGGAAAAGGCGCTTGCCTCTTCTGGCTTGTCTGGTTCTCCAAGTTGGAGCTTGGTGGTAGAAACTGTGGCACTGGGTTCCGTGTCAATGATCTATCTTCCCCTTTTTTTCTGAATCAGAGTCGAAACTCGCATCTGATTCAAAGGATTTCACTTCGGCTACCAACGACTATTTTGACTGGAAATCACCAATGTTATGCCAAGGGATCTTATGGAAGTCGCACCACTTTTCGGTATATTTATTTGTCTTTCTGGTGTCCTTCTTTGCTTGCATCTTGGACTGTTTTTCCTAATATTTTACATCTTTTCTCTATCCTTTGTTCTGCAGTTTGGTTCCACCCTTTCCTAGATTTTGTTGTGAGGGGTTCCAAGGCCCAAATTATCACATCTTTTATTTGATCTTCTACTCGATTTTGATGACATATCGATAGGTTGCACCTAAGGACAAGATGTCCATAAATTCCATTTCAGTCTGGATATATCTATGCAGAGCATTGTGATACTTGAGCACCAGATGTCACTCTAAATCTTAGATACCCATCTTGGTGCGCAAGGTATGGAATATATTTGTGAATTCTGCCACTAATTTCTCTCTTTCTTGCTGCAGTGTGGTCCATTTTGTATACAAGTCGTCATAACTTCCGACAGTGTAGTATTGTTCCTTAATATCATCCCTAAAGGATTCCTAGGTGGTCACGACTATAAATAATGAGGGTTCCTATGTTTCCTTTTTATCACAGAAATTTTCACACCAATATTTGACATGGGGAATGGCTTTGAGGAGTGCAAAAGTAATATTTTCTCTATTCGAAAAGTTATGGATATTAAAATACCCTTCTAGTAGATTCAACCATTTTTCTACAGCATATGTGTCTATATGACCTTCAAATATAGGAATATCAAAGTTGATTTGTACCTTGAAGGGGGTGGTGCCTCCATTCGAGGAAGATGTGTCGCTTGTCAGTAGCCATTGAAGGATTTGTGCAAAACTATCCATCATATCATTCCTCTATTGTGTGAGGGATTCCTCAAGCAAAATTTTGAAAGGATCTCTTGTCTCGTCGTATTTATTTTCTTCTTCCATGAGAGGTCACTTGGACATGTGAGATATTTTTTCCTCAAGAGAAACAAGATCGAGACCCAATTCTTTGTACCCTGACCTCATTGGGGACATGCATTAATAAGGACAAGGAGTAAACTATTCTGATACCATTGATTCAGGTTTTATTAGCAGAACGAAATGAATATAGATTATTGAAATATGTTTAACACAGAATAACAAATATATAGTAAAATTGGTTTCTATTCAATAAGGAAATAAGTTGAAATAGTAAAATGCAGTGAAAAACAAGCTTGTTGGAATGGTGGTGGGTTATCTCTAAGAAGATATTTGGCAGTTGCACTCATTCGCAAGAAGATGACTACAATGAGGCTCTAAAGGCCTTTTTACAATAAGCATGAATTACAAAAACCCTAGGAGATGAAGCACCAAAAGTCATGTGGTCCTCATTGGGGTAAGCTAGTACATCAACTTCTCGAGGTCGTAACTTTTGCATACTATTATCACATGAAGTTGTTATGGGTCAAATTCATCCTTATATTTTTAATTTTTATCCTTAGTCTTGTTTAAGATTTTGTTTTAATTTTGTCCTTATGGTTTTCTTAGGTCTTAGCACAAAATAAATGTAAGTAAGAATGTTGGCCCATACTTTCGGTTTATACCTTCATCTCATCACACGATTAGAGATCCATCCCCATCACCCTTATTCCACCACTAGTCTAGCATGTCACTACCTCCACTATGCACTTAAACCCCTCCACTCTATCCCTCAACCTGTTAGAAGGTCAAATCAAGTCATTTTAGTACGATGACATATCATTAGGAGTTTTCGTAGCACATCTTGAGTACATCCTCCCTCATTACCATTATTTCACTTATGAGGCTTGTGTCGTCCAATCTCATTGATTTCAACATCCATGATTTAAAGTAAATAATTTGAGATTTACTCATTTAAGGTTGTCTAACTATTTTCTCAAATATTTGATTTTTCTCTTAGTTTGGAGTTGCAGAAACTCCTAACTTCAGATAGGCACTGCGGATTCTGCTACAGACTAGATGGAAGAGGGGAATTGAAGGTTAGATTTGTTGCAAATAGTTCCAGACACTCTGAAGCATATCTATTGTCAAGCCACGATGTCCAAGTAATCCTTGAGTTTTCTAAGCTCTGTTGAAGATTAGTTTAAATATGTGGTTATGTTTCTCTTCTTGGGTGCTACAAATTGAGGATCTAAATTACCAACCTACCCCTTTACTTTTTATATCACCAAATCCTTAGCCTATATGCAATATTTTCATCCCCTTCTACCACAATTGATCCAGTATTGTTGTCTAATACATTGTGCCTTTCTCTATCTTAGCCCTTGCTTCTATACTATGAAATATGCTACGAATTGTGCTATGAATCCCTTGTTCCAGCGTTGCAAGCTTGTGCATAAAACTCAGCATTGTCATCCTTTAATTACATGTCCTGTATCAACTGAATTCCTTTAGATTTTCAATTGGTATTCCAAATCTAAAATATGTCTACGTTGAAATTTTAAAGAGCCTTGTTGATTAACATTGTGATGACCTTGCATGATGGTGAATTATTAGCTTAAAATATTTGGCAGCTGCTTCTTCCTTGCATATCCATTTTCTTGGAGGGTTTTCTTCCATTTCTTAATCTTCAGTTTCCCTTTCATAAGCTCAATAGTCAAAAAAATAGGAAAACTATGAATCCTTAGAAGAAGCCAACTTTAAAAAGACCATCATTCCAAACCCTAAGACCTGTGTTATTTGTTTGTCCTATCATATCTCTCAGAGTACTATCTTATTTTTCCTCCTATAATAGAAAATGGATACACCTTAGCAAAAGAAGTCTCACAAGGGTGGGCATGTAGTCAAGACAGAGCCTTGTGATATGCATTTGTTTGATATTGAAACTCTAATCAGAGAGGTCTTCGAGAGGGTTGGATGTTTAAATTTATGTCAGAATATGTAGAGTGGACACCCTGAGGTAGCCAGAGAGTTTGCCTTAAATTTTGATGGCACAAAAACCAAGGTGGGAACCCTTGAACTGGAGGTATATGAAGCCACCATTGCAACAACCACTGAGATACCCAACACTAGTGAAAGATGGTTTAAATCCATTACTTTTAATGAAGCCTTCTCTAAAGAGTTCCTCAAAGCAAAGTATCAGGGAGATAACCTATCAAAGGGAGTACCTAGGAGCCACTTGGTTGAGGGATTTGACAAGATGTTAAAAGTGATCCAGAGATAGTTTACCTATGAGGTTAGATTCAATATGATTTACCAATATCACATTAGACTTTTGTTGCACTTCATAGGCAATGAACTAATTAACATTCCTTTCTATTTGTTTAGGAGTATGGGGAAATGGTTGATAGGTCCAAGCCAAGTCCAAGGATTTGGACATAAGTGTTTTCCACTTAGGTTTGATTAGGATGCTTGTAATGGAGGAGTTGAAGAAAAGAAAGATAGCTTGGGAGAAATTCATTACCTCTGCACATATGCAAATAAATGTAGCCGCTACTCCTCAATCTAAGGTGTAGAGCCCTTTGCAAGGTGATAGTGTTTTCCACACAAAGACAAGAAAAAAGAGAAATGGAAAACACACTGCCAAAGATGATCAGGCTCCTAAGGAACAAGAAGAAGAATAAGGAGGAGCTCATCACTCTCCATGGAGGAAATTTTCACCCCAACCTACTCTAGAACTAGAAGAAATTCCCTGAGCTAATACCACAGTTAAAAAAGGGAGAAATTTGCTCTTCCCCTCACCTACTACTACAATTGATACTAGAGTTAGGAGGCCCTTCACCAGGTTATCATCCAAGAAGGAAATATTTGAACAAGAGGTCATAGCAGAAGTTCCTATCAAGAGGAAGAATAAGGGTAAAATTGAGACTATTGAAAAACACATTGAATTCATAGACATAACTACTCCCCTTGAGAACCCTACCTTCAAAAGATTGATTAGATAGCTTAGAGATGTCAGAAAAGAGGTTTCTCACCTGAATAAAAAAGGGTTGGTTGAGAGGAAAAAGTTGAGAGATCTTATGGATATGTATAAGGAAACCATTGATCTAGCCAAGTTTACAGCAAAGAGATGTATGCCCCTTCATAGGCAGCCTAGAAATCTATACAGGTAGAACAAAGACTTACAATCTCAGATCAGAAACATCAAGTTGGAGTTACATCCCTTCAAAGATGAGTTATCTCAAAGAAATATTAATGTTCTAGCTCAAGTTGTAACCAGGAGAAGTAATAGACTAAGGAGATGAGATGGAGTGGTTGAAATACCCTCAATTTTGATGATGATGATCCTTGCATTTTTAAGTTTTTGTGGGAAGTATCATGATTATACCTGGTTAGGAGGAATCTACAGGCTTATACACCTTTTGCTAAGAATTTTGGGTATCTTTGGCTCAAAATGCATAACACAGAAAGCCAAGGGACATTTCGTAGCACCTAGTGCTACGAAATGATATACACAGACAAAGTTGCAATTTCGTTATGGAATGTGCTACAAAATGATCCACACCATACAGAAGTTGCATGTTCTCTACAAAATATGCTACGAAATGACGTAGACAGACAGCAAATGAAACCCCACTATGGAATCTGATGCAAAATAGTCTACATATGCGCACACTGCAGAATTCGCTATGGAATTCACTGTGAAATCCACTACAAACTGGATGATACAGCCATCACTTTAGGGTTCGCTGTCAATTCCATTTTTGATGGGTTTTGAGGGAATCAATGGTCAGCAGGTGGAAAATGGAGCTTCGTACAAATTCTTGGAGGTCAATTGGAGTTGGTGGACATATGGAAATGAAGGAGATGTGCTCAAATAATAACTCACTATGCAAAGATTGTGGTGTTGGGGTTGTCGCCAACATTTTCCCTGTTTTTAGCAGTTTGTTTTTTCCACTTGTACAGATGTAAGATTTTTAGTTTTAAGTGGGAGAATCTTGGGTTAGAGGATCCAGCTCGAATTTTATGTTGTCACTCATTGTTTAGACTATAAACACAATATTAGAATGACATTTTTAGGTTCGAATGGTTGAGCATAGTCTCTCTTATGTAATGTTTTAATGTAACAGAGCCAAAATCTGGTTTTTAAGTATGAGATCTGAGACATTTTCCTAGTATAATTCAACTTCCTTTCCATTATCTTACTTCTTTCTTACTTTGATTTTCTCATCATTGAATGATTCAATTGAGATATTATAGCTGTGTTGCAATGTATGCTTGATTATGATGTTGTTGTAATTATTACCAGTGTTTTAAAGTTTAGATCAAGAAGTTCTTGTGTCTGAGCTTTTTCTTCTCTTGTCTGCTAGTAAGGCCTGATGCTAATAGTAGACGTATTCATCCTTCTCAGTAAAGTCTTCCATCTACCCACACTTATATTTAAATCACTGAATGAAGTTATCTAAGACCTCATTTTCTTATGCATTCTTGCCTAGAAATTTATGTGTTTGAGCATTGTTATACAGAGTTTTGTCCATTTGACACTCTATCATAAAATTACCATTACAAAACTATTTGATGGGTACTGAGATTATCCTCTAACATTATGAGGGTGACTCTCATTTCTAACGTGGTATTTGGAAATCTTGATGACACTCTAATTGTCACACCAAATTTTGGTCAGATGTTGCTTCTGGAATCCAAACTCTAAAAGGATCTATCGAAGCCACAAGGATTTTTGACTTGCATTAACCACTACTATGTACTCTACTTCTGCTGAAGAAAGAGAAATAGCTTATTGTTTCTTACAGACCCAAGATACAAATACTGAACCAAGTCTATAAACATAACCTGCAGTAGACTTCTGACCATCAGTGTTGTTAGCCCAATCTAAATTAGTGAAACTAACCAATAAAGGAGTCCACCCCTAACTATAATGTATCATGAACTAAATTGTACCTTGGATGTACCGAAGTTTTCTTTTAGTTGTTTTCTAATGGCTTTCATGGGGTGTTTGAATATACTGGAAGCAAGATCAACAAAAAAGGAAAGATTGATGGGTATGAGTCAATTATAAGAGGCTACCAGCTAACTGACGGTAAAAAGTGGCATCAACTTCGGGAGAAGTACAGGTGGTAGTGTTGAGCACTCAACAACACCCTTAAAATTATAAAAAATTTGGGTACCACTTTCTATTTTTTGTCGTTTGCAATTTTGTTTCCTTTGATTCAACATGAGTTGCATTTCTACTATTTTTCCAATTTGCTCATTTATTTACATAGTTTTACTTGCATCTATAAATCAAGAGAAGTCCAAAGAAAACTAAATTTGCATGTATTTCAAATGAGATCAGAAAATGCAAAACACTTGGTAGTTTTCTTAAGAAGGAGCCTCAAATCCACTACTAAAGGAAAATACCTTCGATACTTGATGGGTGTTATTCTGAAGTGTCGATGCCAATCAATATCAAGCATCAGATAAAAAAATATGCATGTCAAAAGGTGTAGCACATGCTTGGGAATTTCAACATCGATTAACATCGGGCGCCAGCCAGGTCCGATACTAGTAGCACAAAGGCACTGACTGCTCGGGAAAATTTTGATGCCAATCAACATCGGGCATTGGTGAGTTCAATCAGTGTGTCAAAAATGTGGCATAGTCTCGATCAACATCGAGCATCAGTCATTTAGGATACCAATTATGCAAGGGGGGTGTGGTTGCTTGATCATAAATTTTTCAACGTTGATAAACATCGGGTGTCAATGAGGTCAATTGAAAACAAAATTATCGTTGACTCAAAGAAGTAAAACATTTTTTCCTAAGTAACATCAAAAATCGGTGCCCGAGAGTGGACACATGGAAACACGTGCACCATGAGAAAATGTCGAATACCAATAGACATCGGCATCCACATCCCAGTTCTGGCCGATGCCTGATCTAACAACTTATGACAAACATTATGAATTTTTTATTCAGTCTTTCTGAGGATCCCTGAATTCATGAAGACTCTCCATCTCAGAACCCTCTACCCACACACATCCCTATGTTTTTGTCTTACTAAAAGTTGCCCCATCGACCCCCTGTCAAATCACATGTGGAAAAAATAACGTCTCTTGTCATTCACTTTGAGTCGGCTATTTAGAAGCACATTTGATTCAGAGTTTCAAACATCATGAATGGTCGACCCCTGATTGCAGATTATCACATGCCAATCTACGATTGTTGTGTTGTTTTTTTCACTCGGATGAGCGAAAACACAACACTTGCATGTTTAGATAAGCCTTCTAAACAAGACAAATTTTTGTGAGTGGGTTATATAAACCAAACACACATGAAAAAAATAAATAAAACTAAAAACAACTAAGAAATAAATGTTAGAAATCTTGAGAAACTTAGAACCATGAAATAAAAAAAATGACCAACATATTGCTACCAATGGATCAATAGATTGATTGGAAAAACACCATAGAGAAAGGCAGGGACTTATTAGTCCCCTCTTCCTCCTTGGGAGGGATTTGGGTTCCCTAATTTAGAGCTCTTCTCTCCTTACAATTGAACAAATGACAAATGGTGAAGAAAAACAATGCCTATTCCCTCAAGAGGTGAGTGGAATGGCCTATTGCAATGGTTCTTGAAGGCTTCAAAGAGAAAAGAGGATTCTCAAAGAAGAATTATTGTAGCATAACAATACCTTCAAGATATTTTTTTCTTAGAACACCCATGGCTCTTATTTATAGCATCCATTCATGGAAAAATGTAATTGGTTCATAGTGTGAAAAGGGGGCCTTTTAGGGCACCCTCTAGCCCTTGACCAGCCTCCAAGCTAGCTTTCACTCTGATATGAGTGTCAAATTGTTTTGGGAGTCAAACTAGATAAGGTTGAGGGGCCGAAAATATCCATAAATGCACCATTCATAGAAGTGCATGACTTTTCTTGTAGACAGTCGCGCATTTTGAGATAGTCACGCATTTTGTGCATAGTGCGCATTGGCGGTTGTGTTGGCATGTGCATGATGTGAACTATGCACGTGTTCCTTTAGTGAATTTGTGCACTTTGATTTTTTACCCAATTATATAGTTTTTTTCCTTTATATGGACTTTGGTGTTGTAGGTGGACTAATTGATGATGGCATTGATGTTTTTATTCAAACATTGTGTACAATGTTGCAGACGATTTTTCAGTGATAACAGATGCCCCCTGATATGTGAGGTTAGGAGCATACGTATAGCCAAAATACATCAATGTTTGTTTTGTTGAGAGTGCCATTGTAAGGAAGAATGAAGAGAGGAACTACAAGAGCGATCCGTCAGAGGGAGAGGGAAAAATGTGGAACCCAAACCTTTCTCTATGAGAAAAAATAAAATTTGTGTACAAACGAGGTGGGCATGCCCCATGCTCATGTCATGAAACCAAAATGTGGGACTATAATTGATGATGAATGTTGATGTAGACAACTACAACACCCTCGGGGACGGTTGATAACGACAGATGACAGTTATGAATGGTGAACGGGCTTTGAAGTGAGGCAAGGATGACTGTAAGAATTGTCGATGACTCGTAAACATTGATGGCCTAACAAATTCATAGGTCTTCGATAGGTATGAAACAACTGCAATAGTCGCATAGTAAGACGTATCGTAACATGAGATCTTGTTGAAGTCAAATTTTATGGGGTTCAATAATAGAATCAATTATCAATGATGAATATCTCTGTGTCATCTGAGACTCCTCATTGAAAAGGTAATGAGAGTCAAGATATTATTGCCCTTCTAGAAATGATGTTGATGTCGACAAGAAGGGAGATGTGAATCCAAGAAGGAAAGGGATTCATGAAATAGATTGAGTAGATTCATGAAATAGATTGAGTAATAGATGATATCAAGTACTGACGGGAAACATGAATGAATTCAAGATGTTGTGAGACTCAAGACTTCTCTTTGTTGGGGAATTTTGAAAGATGACTGGCAGCAACCGTAAAAATGGATCTAGTGTCAGGGGGACAACTAGATATGGGGTTATACTGTGCCAGAGGATAAAAAAGTGGAAAAACTCAAAGATCATGGGTACATGGACTTGGGATACTTGGGGTTCATGAACGATGTTAGTATGAAAAAAGAGTGGATTCCCCAACTATGGGTGACATGGGTTGCTTTTCCGGAGAAAAGAAGGCCATCAAGGACGGTGACAAAAAAGTTATGTATATGCTGGAAATAAAGGCTTTATACAATTACCAAAGAAATAAAGAATAATTTGGGTGGAGTAAACAAATATAGAAATGGATACCCCGGTGAAAGATGGCTTGGCCTGTTAGGGAAGAAGTTTGTGAAAGAGAATTGGTGGAGGGTGGGGGCCCCATGGGTGGGTTTATGTATGGGGTAAATGGATGGAGAACAATCTGTAGATGGGAAAACTGATGTTGGATGAGATGGATGGCTAATGAAACTATGGAGAGGCAATCAATATAACCAAAAGATGATATGGCTTGGGAGTCCATTGGGAAGGTTAGAAATATGATGAGAATAAGTATGGGGTTCATTCTTGGAAGTGAAAAATACTATCGAGACTCCCAATCCTAGGGGGGAATCAGCATGAGTGTCAATTTTCCAAGGGGAACTATGAATGTGACAAATCATGTGGGGGAGAGTGCTATCAGATGACAGTACCAAAATGTGGTAGAGGTGAAGATACTGCAGAGCCGAATGTAGGGATCCTAAAGGTAAATTTCAGAGGTTTTGACTAGGATATGCAATTGATTTACAGAGGGAATAATTACATGCCAGTGTCAAACATATACCTGAAGAGGTTGTAAATATTGTTGAACAAGTACCTGCACACAAAAAACCAAATACCCAACTTGAACAATATATGATGAGAAAGATCATATAACAATTATTTGACAAAATTGAAAGTGAGCATGTGTACCAAAACGTGACGTGAGAAAAAGGATCCTTTGGGGCCAAGTGCAGATGATGACCCAAGGAATGTGAATGTGTATATGGTTGGATCAGGATCTTGTGGTTGAGAACGAATCGAAAAACGGAGCCTCTGTGATCCTGTAACAGAACGTGGAAGTTTGGGAAAAAGGGACTATATATGGATAGTGGGCCCATAATGCCACCTGATTTGCACCGACACTATTGGTGACCTGGTGAGAGTGTTGTGAGGTGATTTGGAATATTATGGGAGCTTGTGGCTACTGATCAGGTAGGTGAAATACCTCTTGTGAGAGGAGAAGTGCTCAATTATGGAGCGCATTCCAAGGGAAATCAGGGGTAGTTAATTCCTCCAAGATATCTTTGTCGGAGTGGAAAATGTGAAAATAGGGGATCCTGGGAGGTGGCAAGGGGAACTGTCAATGGGTAATTGTTATTGTCTTCAAAGGGTGAGGATGTGGAAAGGATATCATGTGAAAGGTTTGATGTCTCACTTGACATAAATCAAACATCACAATATTGTGGATGGTACCTCGTTCGCTCAGGTATTGACAACAAAATATAACGAATGCCAGTAATGTGAGCCTCTGTGGGGGGTGAATGAGAGGGATCTGGCCAAGATGTGTGGCATATTGTGGCTAATGTTTGGATAAATTGAGGTAAATTTGGGAAATGATGAGTTTAATGGATATATTTTGAGCATATGGCACAAGCGAATTTGGTTTGTAACCCTTTATTGTGTGTGGTGGAGTAATTTGTAGTAGCAGTGGATGTAATTGGTGGAGTAACAAGAAATGGGGTTTCTCTGGGGAGTTGGATCAAATTGTGTAACTTGGGAAGAGTAGGGCATTTGTTAGTGGTGTTTCCTCTTTTTCATAGTGTGCAAGGAGGTTCATCTTGGGGAGGGAGCAGAGCTATGGGCTCTTTCTTCCTTCATCTGCCCCCAGCGATGGTGGTTTTGACGCTAGTTGGGGGAAAGGGTGGTGTGGAAAGAGCTTGTACTAGGATTTGCATCGATAATCCTTCTGTTTGAGGAGGGAGAGATGGTGTAGGAACCATAGCAAGGGGATGGAGATACCACACAGGGATGGAAAGGACCATGTTGGGAAGGGTGAGAGTAGTAGCTACTTGGAATGCTTGAACTCCAGGTAGGGGATAGAAAAAGGGAATTTGGGTAATGGCTTGGGGGACTGTCTACAAAACCATGATTTTCCCCTGGAGGGGGGTGGGGAATCTAGGATAAGTGGTGCAGTGGAGTTCTCAGGGAGTTCCTGAGGTAATAGTTCTTCGACTGGTGGAATTTTGATGTGGGGAGGGGCCTCGACGGGAGGAATATTGTCTCTGATATATGTTCCATTAGAAGACACGACACATACTTGTGCTGAAATAGAAGGGTGTAAGAGAGGTGGTGCTCCATGATATGCCCCCATCAAGGATGGGTCCTTGAAAATTCTAGGACCCATGTTGATGACTGAAAAATCAGCTGAGCTAGTGCTGACAAGGGGAATAATGTTATCAATGTTGGAGGAATGATTAGGCTCGTAATGTGTAAGTTGGGCGATGGTGAAAATTTTCCCATTTTGGGGGAACATCATCATTCAAAACACAGAAGAGGTTACCACCTTCATAGCATACATATCACTATGTCTGAACAAGATATCGTAATCAAGTGGGGCGTCGATAACTTCAATGTCGATGAGGATGGTTTTTCCCCCAATTTCTACAAGGAAATTTTGGAAGATCCCTTCATGGGATGCTGGGAAACCATCATAAGCTCTCAGGGTAATGGTAGATGGTAATAGCTCAGGTGAGCCAAGTTTTTTCCATATTACTTTGGACATGATGCATGTGGATGAACCTTCATTGATAATGCATCAATGAACTGTGATGTTCTGTATCTTAGTTGGTATCTAAAAAGATACCAGGGAGGGGAGGTGTGGTTCTCCACTATCTAGATCAAAGGTGATGAGTCTAGTATCAGTTGGGTTGACTTCCCCCAAGGAAAAAAGCAAGGATTTCTGCTGAGTTGGATAGTTTTGGAGGAATTCCAATATAGACATGGATGCATGAGACTATGATAAGTCACCGACCAAACTATAGTTATGGCTTTCCCTAGCATGAGGGTTATGTACATTTTGTCGTAACGACATACAGGGTATACGAGGGTTTGGTTCAGTGTTAGGGCATGGAATCATTAATGGTTGTCCAACTATGGTTGGTGTTGCTTCTGAGGTGGTTGAGGTAGATTCAGGGGGAACACCGTATTGACGACCGCAAGTACGCAGAAGAATCTCTTCTTCGTTGGTAAGGAGGATATTGTGATCGGTCAGGTTTCCAGGTTGATTGGGACCTAGGTTTTGATACTGCCCCATTTGTGGTGGGGTAGGGTGTACCTCCTGTTGGGTATTCATCACACCTTGGTGTGGAATAGGTTTCTACAAAATGGTTGGAGGTGGCAGTTGCAAATGTTGTTGTGGGGCCTACTAAGGGGCAAGCGGTGTTGGAGGACGTTATGTTTTCATGGATTATTTCACTTGTTTGAAGTCAACAATTTGGGGGTAGTGTTGTGTATAAGTCCATATTCACCACATAGAGTGCAGGGGAAACTAGTTCTGAGGTTTTTGTTCTTCCCTTGTTGTGGTTTATTATTATTGTTGCCCCTTGGGGGTTTTGGTTTCCTTGATTTTGGTTTCCCCCAGCAAGATGGTGTTGGCCCTTGGTTATGAAAGTTAGTGAAGAGAAAGGAAGAAAAGGCAAAATGAAAACTGTGTGGAAGAAACAATGATTGTTATTGGATCGAAGTGATAAAAAGAGAAGAAAAGACAGAGCGAAGTAAAAGGAAGAAAGTCGTTGGACAAGGAGATCGAGGATAACAGATCAGGAAGGAAGAAGGATCGTGGACAACTCAGCAAGTGAAAAAAATCCACCGTTGGATGCTTTGGAGCACCGCACGAGAAGGAAGGAAAGACAGGCTGACGAAGCCCTGAAGACGCGGGTCAAGTTGACCTAGGGTTTTAGACACCTAGGGTTTTGGTATCTTGGGTTTTGACACCTAGGTTTCAGCCTAAGGATATCGATGAGATATTGTAATGTATAAATAGAGGTCTAAAGGACCTGGGATGGGTTGGTGTTATGATTTTTGTTGTTTTCTTTGTCATTGTGTGATCAAGTCAGTAATATTGAGTGAGAAAGAAGTGTTGAGTACAAGAGCCTTCTGTATTGTAAGATCTTCAGCTGGGTATGAAGATCAACCTTTCAACTGGGTGCATAGGGAGGGGAGAGATAGCGAGGAGAAGAAAGAAGATCTGCTAGCTGAGAGCGCAGAAAAGAAATGTATGCTTCATCCTAACATATTATAAGCACAGTTTTGTGGACGTATCCCTAGAGAGAAGGTGAACCACGTATATCTTGTGTCATATATGTGATTGGTGTTTTGTTCTTTGTTATTGATATACTACTATTGCATTACCATGATAGATATAATCTATAGTTGTGTGAAGTAGATCTAAGATGAAAAGTGAGATATGCATGTTGTATTGTTTTTGCTGTTCCATAGTCTGTACTTAAGGCTAGAAAGTACAGGGTCTAGGCATCCGAAAGTGAGTAAAAGATAAAAAGGGGGAAAAATCAACCTTCAGGGAAAGGAAGCTAAGGTTGATTTCTAAGTTGTCTCTGTCTCGCTTCCAAATGTTCCTGGGTGCTTATATCCCGTTCAATCATGGCCCATGAACGTTCGAGTTCTACCCGGGTGATGGCAGTTTTAAGTATGGTGTCAAAAATGTTCAAAGCGATGTTGGTTTGATCCGATAGGTCAGTTTCAATGTTGGGCTATCTTGCAATGGGCACAATCATGGAGGAACAAAAATTGAAAAGAAAGTTCAAGGTATAAAACGCTACTTCAATTTTTTGACCGTATAAAAGAGAACTTTCGAATATTATGCTAAAGGTAGAACACAAACCAAAGGCCTTCTCCTGTGACTGAGTTAACTTTTTAAAGAATCATGTATGAAATGTGAGAAAACATTAAGCAGTCGACAATGTGAGGCTCCTATCAAGGGAGAATCTCGCCTTGTAAACAGAAGAAGAAAAAGGCAAGAAGAAATATGAGGAAGCATAAAATATAGAGATCTAAAAAGTTTACAGATCTTGTACTTGCTGATAGCCAATATAGAGGCAAAATTGCAAGCGATTAGATGACTAAAATTTTGGTCACCATAGTAGAAGTTGTACTAAATTGCAGCTAAGAATTCATCAGAAATATATATGCGAAATGAAATTTAATATAATATAACAGAGAAAACAAAAATCATAACTCAGTCTTCACGAAATCAGGAATCTTCAGATTGCTTTGTATTAATTTTCAAAAGAAAAAAAGTCTCTATTACAATCAGCCAAGAAAAGTCCCTTCAGTTTTGTACCTTCATCCCTTGAAACCTCTTTTCTATGTTCACCGTCTCAGATGAATTCGTTCCTAGTCTTGGAGTCCAAAATACCAAAAATCACGATGGCGCGATTTAGCCTTTTACCCGTGACATTACCCAAGATTTTAGTTAATCCAAGACTAAAGAAGGAAATCGTGACTTTGTGGATCGGAGTTGCGAAGATACAGATTTTGGAGGGAGCGATCGCCGAGTCGCGAAAGCACGATAATGATTAAGCAAGGTTTAAAGGATTTAGTCTTGACACTAACCGAGGTAACTTTTGGAACCATTTTGCGACTTTGCATATCGGAGTTTGAAAACCATGCGACTTGTAACTCCTTAAGCATGATAGAACGAGGTAATAAAAGTGATAAACTTGCTTAATGGTTAAGTGACGGTGATTTAGAACTATAAAGGCCATCACCACTTTGTATGTCGGGGTATTGAGGTTTTTAGTGGGTAAATATCACAAAGTAAAAGACAACTTGAAAACCATCTTTTGATTTTAAGAATTACATTTCAACCTCTTGGATAAGGCAGCTCCAACAGTTCTCGTGTTAGATCCACTTGATATTCCCCTTGGTTGTAGACATCTCTATCCTGCAACCCCCCCATAACTGCTTCGGGTGAGACTGCATCTACTTCACAAGTGTTGCTGAAAGGGCCAGTAGTTAGGGCTTGATGGTGTGCTCTTGGAGCATAACCCTAGGTCTGCCCCTGTGCCAACAAATGGTTCCGTTACCAGGATAGGAATATTCTTGATGGAATGTCAAGGTGGTTTCCATCAAAGACAGAGATTCAAAAGTGAATAGAATATCAATAAAAGGACTTTGTTGAAGCCCAGAACAAGAACCCTAATCTTAGAACATAGGATTGGTTAAGAATATATATATTTACTGATATACACGAGATTTTCTTTGGAGGAATCCATCAAAAGCTATATGAGTAGTTAGCTAGGTTAGTAGATACCCAGTTTGAGATCAGATCTATGCCACCTGTGGTTTGGATGTCGATTCTAATCAAGAAGGTCAAGAGATTTGATAACACCGTGTCAAGAGCATTAGATCACTAGTTTTATAGAACCATTGGAGGGTACATCACTGAGTTTGTTGTTGACAAAGTAGATACATATAGCCAAGCCGAGAGATATTTCTTTAAGAGACCCAGAGGAAAATTTTTACATTTTTTGAAGTTGAGGATCAAGATCTATTGCATGAGAAGAAAATCTTGAAGATGCAGTATTTGATCAGATTGGATAAAGCTAATGTTCAAGAATTTGGATAGCGATAGTGACACAGAGGCTAGACATACGCGTAGTGGGAGAGAGTTTAGAGAAGTTCATCTTGCAAACCTGTTTAAGAAGAACTACGGGGAGGAGGGTTTCTATAGTGGAGAAGAGGCAGATATGACTGACAAAGAGCATTCAGAACCCGCTAAGGAAAAGGAAGGGAAAGTTGAAGAGCCTCGCCAAGAAGAGCTAGAAACTTCAGGAACTGCATGGACTATTGAAGTAAGTACTATTATCCCTCTTTTTGATTCAGTAGCATTAAGAAATTAGAGTAATCCAAGCCACTAGAGAGTTCAAAGAACTATCACTAGTAGTACACCACATACTCAGTCAACAACCCTAGGAAGATCTATGGAACATGAGATGAGGCTCCCTATTTTAAGGAAAGATGGGTTTGAAGACCCTGATCAACACTAGTTCCTATGTGAAGTTGTATGGAATATTAAGAATGTCATCGAGGAAGCTGTTAAAAGAAATCAGTTTAGTACTACCCTAAGGGATCCCACACTGAGTTGGTACATGAAGCTTGTCCAAGGACTTGTACAGCCTAAGCCACTGAATGATATCAAGAATGCATTGATTGTAAAGTTCAAGAAACCCAAGTCAGAGTCACAACGTATTACAGAGCTGAAAGAGATCAAGCAAAAGGTAGTTGAACTTGTTTGGGAATTCGATCAGAGGTTAAAGACCTTAACAGGTTGATTGACTTTTCAGATCTTAGATGAGTAGAACAAAGAATGGTTCATTGTTTCCCTCTTTCCACACATCAGAGTTCCTTTGATGCAATAGAATATTTATTCACGAGATGAGGCATTGGAGATTGCCATGAAGTTAGAGTCAACCCCTTTGGGAGAATCTAGCTCAGGTATGAGTCAAATATTGAGTCAGCTAACTAGTTTGTCTCTACAGGTCGAAGATATGAAGAAAGACAAGGGAAAAGATAAAAGAGAAGACATCTGGTGTGTCATATGAAAATCATAAGGCCATGAAAAGGAACACTATCCCATATTTCATGAATACTTTGCCTCTGGAGTGTTGAGCCCTTTGAAGAAAATCACCCTACCATGGTGCGAGGTATGCAGAAATAGACATCACCCTGGTGAGTGTTATTACATCCACAAATACGTTCAAACACCCACAAATTTGTATTGCACATTCTATAAGTCCATGGGGCATGATGATATGGATTGTATGGCTTATGACCTCATGCAGGAAAGGTCAATATACATATACAAAATTCAAGGCAAAGTACAGCAAGAAGGAAACACTACGTAGTATAACTCCCTGGGAGAGGAAACTTCAATCCTTGTGGTGGATTCATAGGACGAGGAGGAGGAGGAGGTATGGTTCAAGGCCAAGGATAGATCATTTGTTACAACTATGCACAACCAAGAAACTTAGCAAGGGACTATTAGAACACTTTCACTACTTACAGCTACTGCAGTTCCTTCGAACACATTATATAAGATTAACCTGTGCTGCTAGCTAAGCTTCAGGAAATATGAGGACCTCAGAAGAACCCGCAAGTGAAACTGATATATGCTAAACGCCACGGAGAAGACCCTAGAGTCATTTTTATTACTAGAGAAGATATTGTTACAAGAGAAGACATATTGACCCAAGGAAAGACTACAAAAGACTCGGGAGTCAGGAAAGCTACAGAGAAGACCCAAACTTTTGATGCAAAGAAAGAAAGACAAATATTTGAGGAGGAAAGAAAATATTTCAAAGGAGACCAAGGTTTTGCATCAAAGACATGGCCATAAGTAAGAGAATATGGAATGCCTCTGGAATTCGATCAGTCTGCTTTGCCAAAAGGAGGACAAGAGGTAAGCAAGCTCATGGAATTTTTATATACTTGTATTAAGTTTATTCAGGATGAGAGCATTGTACAAGAGATACAAAATTTAATCAGACGGTATGAGATAGGAAGGATAGAACCTCTACTGAATAAAGCAGTACATCAACTATCCAAGAAGAGAAGGACAAATAAGAAACTACACCTTAATGCTCAGATAGGAGAATATGATATAGACGATGTGGTCCTCGACTTAGGGTCGGAGGTCAATGTCATGACGAAGAAAACCTGGGCACTGATGGGAAAACCAAAGTTGATCTATTCCCCTATCAGGCTTAGGATGGCTAATTGGCAGGCAGTAAGCCCCTTTAACAGATTGGAACATGTCCCTGTGGAAATCAACGGAGTAAGGACGTTTGCAGATTTTTACATAATTGAGATAGTTTATGATAGTTGTCCTTACCCTGCGCTATTAGGAATCAACTGGGCTTTCAATAATTCCACTGTGGTTGATTTAAATAAAATATGAATGACTTTTGAAGGAGATTTCCTTAGGTTCATTACACATTTAGATCCAAATGAATGTCAGCGATGCACAAAACTTATTAGAGAAGAAGACCGCGCATATGAACTGGAAAACATATACAAACTAACAGCCAGACAGCAAGATTACATTAATCCTATGACCGATGGGAAACTAAGATGGCAAAGTGACAATGCATGTTCATCAGATTCAGAAGAATCACTGGAGAACTGGAAGAATAAAATGTATGAACCATCTACAAGGATATGTGCTAGATTAACCAGATATGTTCGTTGGATGGGCACAACAATAAGTAACTTACCCACTTTTGATGGTCTGAATCCTTTAGAAACCTTCTTGTCAAAATTTGAAGCAAGTGTACCAACACAACAAATATTGTTGGCAATAGATGAGGCCTTGAAAGAAACACCAGCAAGATGGTGGGGGACACACAAAAACAACATTACAAAATGGGTACAATGTCGTACCCTGATGACCGCGTGATTCTCAGCACAAGTAGAAGGCTACAAAGTTTGGTACACGGGTTGAAGTTGCCCAAAGGACCATGTGAAAAGTTGCGAGGAAGCCTAGAGAAACATTCTTCAACACCTCAAGAGAAGTGGGTGCACAAATTCATTAACACGCTGGAAACAACCCCTATCAACTTCAAACGGAGATGCACCTCATCACTACAGATTGGGAAGGTATGACTCAGAACTTTGTAACCACCTTCTTATTTGAAACTCAATATCCTTTAGTAGACCAAGCATTACATATTGTAATACAGAAAGTATTTGAGGAGGCCTCTAGCCTCCCTTTAGAACAATAAAAGGACTAATGGATTGTGCCTCTCCAGAAACTACAAGGTTGTTACAACATCAATGTTGATGAAGACGATGATCCGAGGAAGGTGAACATCATAGAAACAGAAGGCCAGAGGGATGTGGAAGGACCAGGAGTTGAGATACCATTTATTGGACAGCCAATCAATATTAAGAAGGTCAATATTGGAACAGAGAAGATACCGAAGCTTGCAAATGTTGGAGATTATTGGGATGTTGCTACCATTGACAAAAGAACAGAATTATTGCATGAATATCAGGACTTGTTTCCGACCAAGTTTACTGATATGAAGGGAATTAAAGGACCTATGGGAGAGATGGGGATCCCTTTGAAACTATATGCAAGACTAGTCATACAGAGACCCTACATATTGAACCTTAAGTATAAGGAGAAAGTGAAGATTGAGCTCGATAGAATGTTGAAAGAATGGATTATAGAACCTGTTGAAGAGTCAAAATGGATTAGCCCCATGGTGGTGCAAGACAAGAAGACGTGAGAGATCAGGATATGCGTAGATATCAGGAAACTGAACGATGCATGTTTTAATGACCCCTTCCGTACACCATTCACTGACAAAGTGTTAGATAATGTGGGAGGCCAAAAGGTATATTCTTTTACAGATGGAGTTTCAGGATACCATCAAATCTAGATTACCAAGGAAGATCGCCATAAGACCACATTTGAAACAAAATGGGGATCCTACCAGTATACAGTGATGCCATTTGGATTGAAGAATGCCCCAGCAATATTTTCCAGGGTGGTGTTCGAAGCATTCAAGGAGTTTCTGCATAAATTTTTAGAAGCGTATTTTAATGTTTGAATATGAAGAAGTGTTGGATCATGTTGTCATTGATGCCAATGGTTTGATTGATTGATGTCATTGATTGATGTCAAGTGATTGATTGATGTCAAAGGATCGATTGATTGATGATTGATGTGAATAGACAAGTTTAGAGGATATTTTATTGATAAAATTGACAAAAATCTATTTTTTAAGACTAGCTACAGAATCTTGCGATTCTGTAGCTGGTCTAATTTGAGCATAGAATCGTTTTAAAATCAATCCAAAACTTAACATAATTATATTCGACTTATTCAACCAAATCTTTAATTACTAATTCTAAACAGAGTGAATCATTCATGCCACACCGAACCAAACTTGTATGCAAATTGAAACAAACGAAATCATGGTCAAACGAATGGAAATATAGATACATGCACCCTGTTCAACATTTGTTATTACCAATTCAGGGTAAACAAGATCACTTAGATAATTTAACAACAATGAAATCATTTTCATGAACCAATTCCAATCGACACAAACTGTAACCGGTTAAACAAATCATGCATGCAATAGTTTATGTCTCTTCAGCCATTAACAAAATCTTTCTCAAATCAAAATGAAATCAACAATATCGTTTTTCAAATTAATAGAACTATATCAAACATATACAAATGATCATGTTAATCGTGGCATGTAGCAATCGTTTGGAAATCAAATCAAACAGGAACGAATCAAAACAGTTTGGGGTCGACACAATCGTTATGCAAAATCGTATCAATCAACACAGTTACACGATTTTAGCAAATAGATCTTTTGCATAGGTCGATTGTAATCAAAATCCAATGAGAATATTTATTCAAAACGAAACAGACTTGTTATTCAGATAATCGAAGTCAACAGGATTGTTTTGAATCTATTGAACCGAACCAAACGAAAGCAAACCCAATCGACTATATTAATTCAAACATACAGAACTCTTTTAAAGAAAACCAAACAAAATCATAAACAACCCAATCACTTATACTAATATGAGCACAATAATATCGCATAACCAAATCATATCTACATTTAATTTTAGCAAAATGAATCTACTATACAAGATCCACAACAAAATCGTTTTTGATGATCAAACTATAACAGAATCATTTTGAATGTATTAAAACGAACAGAGTGAATTGAAAGAAAAACCCAATCCATTATATTAATTCAATAAAACTCATAAAGAGAAATCGATGTCAAAACACATACCTGGGCAACTCGGTCATGATAATTTTGAATTGACAAAAGTCGTTGTTGCTTCAACATTCCTGAAGACAATCGAACCAGTGGTTTTTTGTTTCTTTTCACTGGCTTGTAACCTGTCATTCTCCTTCGCCAACACTGTGACCCATTCCTCTAATGATTTGATATTTGATTGCAATAGGGGAACGTCGGTGTAATAACGCTCTAGCCAAGAATTGCATTGGATACATGATGGTTGCTCGAGCTTTGATATCACAGGTGAGGGTTTGCTTAAGTCACCAGGGGTTTCATTGTGCAGATTGATTCTTGGGTAGTTAGGGTTGTTTTTGAGGCACGGAGGTAAGTTAGAGACATAGTCATATGGTTTCATAGAGCATAGGCCATGAGAATAGGGGTATTCCTCAGTCAGGAATCGTTCAATTTTGGAGTCCGAGTCTTCGCTCAGTACTATTGGCTTCTAATCAACGTCCGGCTCGGATTTGTTCCTAGCACATCTCGATATCCATCGATCATGTTTCTTCCCCTTACTGTTGACAGGATTGTCACCTCTACCTTTCTCCCTCACAAGCTTCTTTATGGCCTCAGTATTTTCTTTAGCACCCGAGTCGATAGTAGTATCGGGTAGGTCCATGTCGGGGCAATATGAGGGTTCGATAGGGGGTATAAGGATATGAAATGGCATGGCTGGCCCAACCACAGTTTCTATAACCACAACCTTGTCCACTTGGACAGACTCGGGAGTGGCAAAGTCGTTCCTAGATAGGAAGGCTTTCCAACTATCACCATGAAGGCTCAAATGGTGGACGATAATGAGTTTAATCAAGTCATGATGGAAAAGGCTGCTATCAGCCTTCTCACGCTTGAATCTTTTAGACATCTTGTACAGACTTCACAAAAGATAATGTGGCATATTTAATGGATAGCCTATGAAATTCATCAATAACCGGAGGTGATACAAAAATACCAAGCCATACTGACCTTCACAGGTCACAAACTGTTTAACAATTACCAAAAGATCGTGCCACCTGGGTTTGAGGGTAGTGATAGACATAACTTTATCATAGGAAATAATCTTTCTTGAAGTGAATAGGAGAGGCCACGACACCTCGTCTACCTTGGAATTTTTGAACCACCTTTTCCCTATCGCTGGTAGTCATGTGGCTGAACTCATGAATTCCTCATTGAGCTCAAGATGTACATCTCTGACTTTATCCCTACACCCATCAAAGGTGAGGGCTAATTGTTGGGAAACCAAAAGGTTGAAACTCTCAAACCTCTGTATAAACACCAGCCAACCACCATTTTCCAAATCTTGACGAGCATTATCGAATAGCAACAAATTTTGGCTACCATTTGGCTCTATGTGCACCACTGGTGCCATGGACAATGACATACAGTGAGCAGAGTGAATGGGCAAGGGTTTCAACAGGGTATTCGCGAGATTGAAAGGCTCACAGGCTTACCTGAAAACTAACAGAGGTGACCGAGGTTAGGGGAAAGGCATTAATGCCTGAATGTGCGAGGGTAGTGGAGCTAGCTCAGCCCATGAAAAACAGTCATTTCCCACAGTACAACCGACGACGCATATAGCGATTCAAATCACTATTGCGTATGTCAAAAACTATGCCATTCAAAAAATTAATGAAAACCATGGTAAGTCAACCAAACATTTGTGCAAGCAATAGTTTTAGCATATTTGTAAAACCAAAACAATGATTCAAAATCAACACCAAGGGTTCGATCATATCAAAAATGTGTTTTCATCAAATGATTATACCAAGGGTCTAACCACAACGTCAATGTGTTTTTATGAAACCAATGTGTCAAGGAAATCGATGAAATACTATAGAACATCCAAACACCAATGTACCAAAAACTCGATCATAAGAATATCATCACAGTCTTATAAAAACAAAGTCATATTAACAATTAAAGAATGCCAAATGAGTAAAGATCTTGGAGTCTTGCCAACTGTGCAACTATAATTAAATTGGAAATGCAATGAACACATAGACAAGAGTGACCAGTGACGATTTAAATGTGACTTTGAAATCAAAGTGTTCATGCCTGCAGTCATGAAAACGAGAACAATGGAAGGTGTGCAAATTCTGCAAAAATAGTAGTGTTGTTTTATTCCAAAGATTGCGATGAAAATCAAGGTTCGCAAAACACTGGTGTAGGCAGCTTATAAGGACAGTATAAAAGTGTGAGTTGGCTGCCAACAATGGAAACACACTGGTAGAAGAACTTATCTCTACCAAAAGAACAAATTTAGATTAAGATAACAAGCATAATTCCACATAAATAACCAGAAAATTGTTTAAACATCATCAATGATCAAATATTCCAGTAGTGTTTAAAGGATGAAAACTGATAACAGTTCTAAGATAAGTGAGACACGATATTAAAGATAAAATCTCCAATACTGTTGACAGAGCCACTGCTGCCAGCAGGCGTCCATAGCCTCGATAGGGTTTCCATTTAACCCATTCTGATATTTGTATCCTGCCAAGAAGTTCCAGATCAAAATAAAGGATATTTTAAGGTCAGAGTTTTCATATTTACGAATTTTCATATACTTGACATTGCTTCGCTGCCAACAGGCATGTGCAGTACCCCAATGAAGTTGTCTTGGCGTCATGCATGCATTTACCCGCTGCCAGCAGACCTGTTCAGCATCCTGGCAGGTTTACAAGCACTTCCCACAACTCTTTTAATGATTTATCTTGTTTTTCAAAGATATATAGTCGAGCGGGGTGACGCTGAAAATTATGATGATTTAACATATTTTTTACAGACCTCAACAGAATTTTTAGAACTTTCCTTCATTAAGATCCAGAGATGGTTTATTTACAGAACCAACTTTCTAAGGCAGGGAGACATCTTTCTGAGTCATTTCCTTAAGGAATAGGGACAGTGTAAGAAGATAAGAGATGATCGTGATAGGATTTACTCATAGATCGAAATCAGTTAACTTCTTTCAAACAACAGTCTTTGCCAACACATATGTATATTTCAGAAGTATACAATTGATGTTTACACAATTTTTCAACAGTCATTTCAGTGAAAGAATTTTTCTGTTTTCTTTGTCTGAACAGTTCCAAAATTCAGGTGTGTGTATTTCCAAAAACAAAACTAATAAGTAGAACAGAAAAGAAAATCAAAGCCAAAATAGTAAAAGAAAGAAAAACAAAATAAAAATATGTACATATATACAAAGAGTTTTCATCAAGAGAAATATCTTTTCAAAGCTTGGCCATTCACCGGATAGGTGTTAGGCTGCCCCTCTAGATTCTGCAATTGGAAAGAGCTGGGACCTAACTTCTCAGGAATTAAAAATGATCCAAGCCATAAGTTTTGAAATTTTGTGTGCTCTCCCTTTCCCTCATGCAGTTTGTCCCATTTCAAGACAAGGTCACCTACTTCAAAATTCCTATCAGAGGCAGAGTTGGAATCAAACCAGTTTTTAACTATTAGATGATGCTGATCTAACTTACGTTTAGCTTGGGCTCTTACCTCTTCTAGTTTCATTAAGGCGTTAATCCGGTTTTCCAAAGGGGGACAATCTTCTTCTTGAATTTTTTGCGATAGCTGTAGTGAAGGAAGTAGAATGTGTGGTGGCAGAATTGCTTCTCTGCCATAAACGAGAAAAAAGAGGGAGTTACCTATAGCAGTTTTTGGTGTTAACCTATCAACCCAAATGGCGTTTAACAATGCATTATTCTAGTTTTTTTTATTCTAAGGTACCATTCTCTTGATAATTTTAATCAAATTCTTATTTGTTGATTCTGTCAATCCATTTCCCTGGGGGTAATAGCTAGCATAATACTTCAATTTAATTCCTTTTTCTAAAGCGAACTTACTCATCTCAAGAGATGAAAAATAAGAAGTGTTATCGAATACTAAATAGTCAGGGATACCAAAATGAGTAATGATATTCGAATTTAAAAAGGCAATTACCTGACTGGTATTCACAGTTCTTAATGCGACAGCTTCAGACCACCTGGTGAAGTAATCTATGGCTATTATGATAAACTTGTGCTATTGTGAGGAGGGCAGATTGATTGGACCTATGATATCAAGGCCCCACTGCTGAAAAGGAGAGTCTACTGACACGGGCTGCAAAGGAAAGGCTATTTTATGTAACCGCCCTGATGTTTTTTGACAAATAATACACTTGCGACACAAGGCATGGGCATCTCTAAAAAGTGTGGGCCAGTAATAACCGGCTCTCAAAACTTTATGGGAAATGGTTTCACCACCAAAATGTCCACCATCTTCTCCTGCATCAAACTCTAGTAAGACTTTTTCTGCTTCGTCTCTCTCAAGACAACGCATTAGTACGCCATCAAAATCTTGACGAAACAGAACACCATTAACCAAATGAAAGGAGGTAGACTCTAATCTTAATGCTTTTCTTTTAGTGGGATCCAGGTGACGGGGGGCTGACCCATGTTCAAGATAGAATTTTATATCGTCATACCATGGACTGACAGAGTTTTGTGCACAACAGATTGCATTTTGATTGTGTTGTCCTAGGTTTGACCTATCACTTTCTTCTTGTTGTCCTATTGTTGAATCAACAACTAACTTGCATAACCCTTGGCCTCTCACTATCTGAGCTGTGGTAATTTATATGTCATACTCCTGTAAAGAAGTAACCCAGTTAGCCCTCTTTTCTCCTAGTTCTTTCTGCACTAACAGGTTCTTGACAGCTGGATAAGGGACAATAACTTACGTCCTGGATTTCAAAAGATAAGACCAGAAGTGTTTGACTGCTTTGAAAACAGTGTAGGCTTGCTGATCTACCGCTGGGTAATTAATTTTTGCGCCTTTGAAAGCAGATCTCATAAAGGCAATAGGTACTTCATTGTTTTTAGTGTTATTTTGAGTTAGGATGGCAGCATAGGAGCGGTCAGAAGAAAAATTATAGAGTGTGAAGTCTTGCGAAAATTCAGGGCTCATGAGAGAAGGAGCATCTATTATGGCCTTTTTTATTGCATTAAAAGCTTGGTTTTCTAAGGGTCCCCAATGATACTGTGTGTCTTTCTTAATTAAATTTTGTAAAGGTATGACCATTTCGGAGAAGCTGGGGACAAATCTCCTCACAAATTTTATCTATCCTAACAAAGACTGCATAAACTTTTTGGATGTAGAAGGGGGGAGTTTCGAGATGACTTGAGTCCTTTCGGGGTCGATAATCATCCCTTTGCTTAACACAATAAATCCTAAGAGTTTACCATGTTCTACTGCAAAGATGGATTTTTTAGGATTCAAGGAAATGTCGTATTTACGACTTCGCTGTAGAACGAATCTTAAATGAACTAGATGATCGGTTTTTTTTTTAGAAAAGACAGTAACATCATCTAAGTAAACTATGACAGACTGATTGATCAAGCCTCGGAAAGCGATTTCCATCACTCTCTGGAAAGTGGCACCGACATTAATCAATCCAAAGGGAATTTTTTGATAAGCGTAGGTTCCCCATGGAGTGTCGAAGGTAGTTTTAAGTTGGTTTGGAGGAGACATCAGGACTTGGTTGTACCTTGATAAACCATCCAATAAAGATAGCCTCTCAGAACCAGATACCTATTGAAGGATCTGTTCCATGGGTGGGACAGGGTAGTTGTATTTATCAGACACTCTATTAAGGTTTCAGAAATCGACGCAAAGTCGAATTTCCCCACTTTTCTTCTGGATAGGGACAAGGTTAGAAACCCATTGAGTGTGCCTAACTGGAAAAATTATCTTAGCATTCAAGAGTTTATTTAACTCTTTTTTGATGGTTGGTTCGAGCTTAGGGTGTATTTTTCTTAATTTTTGTTGAAAGGGAAAGGTTTGGGGTTTCATAGGAATGACGTGTTGTATGATGTTGGGGTCGAAAGTTTTAAGGTCATCATACGTCCATGCAAAAACATATTTAAATTCTTTGAACAATTTAATAAATGCATATTTTCCTTGTTCAGAACACCCAACCCCTAAATTTATTCACTGCAGATTGTCATTAGTTCCTAACTTTACTTTTTTCATATGATAACGAGGAACTATTGGTTTTACAGTTGACCGATTTTTTGAATTTATCTTGAAGATCGTAAAATTTCTTTAATCTAACTACAGACTTAGGGATCGAATTTACCATGTCCGATGAAGATTCAGGAGTTCTCGAATCTGGTATTACTGTGAAATCATGCAAATTGTCGTCGTGAGTGCATTCGTCAATTACCACGCCTTGAAAAGTTTCTTCCATATGCAGGAAGCTAATAATCTGTTGATCGTCACCGAAGACTCTCCAGTTCGTGATGTTGTCAAGAATGGATGGCCTAAACAACAGTTCAACGGAGAATGCGTCTGGGGACAAGCCTTCTGCAGGAAAGAGTTTAGAAGCTACATTAGCTAATAGATCTGCTTCAGAATTATTCAATCTAGGAATATAATTTATATTGAAAGAAAAAAACTTATTCATTAAATTCCATACCTCGGATTGGTAGCTTTTAAGATGTGGAGATAGACAGTGGATAGAATCTCTTACCTGTCTAACCATGATTTCAGAATCACCAAAGACAGTCAAGGTTTGAATGTTCATATATAAATCTTTTCTGAGACCCTGCAGTAAAGCCTCATATTCTGTTGTGTTATTAGTACATTCAAATTCTAGCCTACATGCAATCAATGTTTTGTTACCTATCGGATCGATAATAACATAGCCTGCACCAGCTCCTTCTTTGGACTTTGACCCGTCAAAATAAAGAGACCAAATTTGATTTTAATCGGGGGTATGAGACCATTGTGTAGAAGTTGTTGGCTGCACATATGCCACAATCTCAGACTGTTGTTCTAGATTGGTGACAGCTGAAGTCTCGGCCATGAAATTGCCAAAAAAGGTATCCAGCCCTTGTATTTTGGGTCAATCAGCAGAGGGTGTAAATGGTTCATTGGGATCATTCAAATCTGTGACTGTGAACTTAAGGTAGTGTTCATTATTTACCTTGATTTTGTTGGGCTTTCCATTCTTTGGAAGCCACAGGTGAGACCAATCTGTCGTGAAATAGCCGTGAAGCTGCTCCGACCAGTCCCTGCTTAAAAATAGACCATACACTTCTAGAATATCCACAACAATAATATCAATAACTTAATGAACTTTGGGGTTAGACGATAATCTTATAAGCACATTCCTTAATTCGCCTACAACTTTAACACTGGTTCCATCAAGTTGGATGATTTTCAAAGTGGATGGTTCAACCTCAGCATTAATCTTCTGACATACAGACCATGTCATCACATTGGATGATGCTCCTGAGTCTACCATACAATTGTGCACATTTCTGTTAAAGATTTCAAAAGTTAACAAAAATGGAGGTACGTTTCTACGAGTGCTAAGGGTGGTAGCTTGTGGTTTTTTACTCACAGTTTCTAAAGCTACTTTATCTACATTATTTACATTATTTACAGGAATACTTCTTTTGTCTTGAGGATCAGTATTATTTTTAGCGGAAGTCTTCTAAGGAACTTTGTTCTGAACAACCTTGTTATTGCTTGAATTACCATTTTTTCCATTCTCTGTGATATTCTGTAACATCTTTTGTAGCAAAAATGGAAATTTTAACAACTCATAAATGAAAATGTTAGCCCTTAACTTTTTAAGATCTTCAATTAAATCATAATCTAAGTTGGGGCTTACATGACTCTGTTTATTCTCAGCTGGTTTAGATTGCTTTGGAGGCAAAGTCGTAGTGTTCTCGGAAGAAGGTTTGTTTGTTGTCTTACTCCTAGTATTGTAGGGATGGACTGTCTCGAAGTTAGCTTGAAAGATGCTATCCGAGAAGTGTCCAAAAATGTTTGGGGTAGACTCTTCTTCTTGAACTATCTCTTGTTCAACAACCTCCTCAGGAATCTCAGGCGGGATCAAGTTATCTTGGGCTTCTAGAATTGTTTGAAGGGAGTATTGGAGACTTTCTAGATTAAGGTCCTCAGTATTCGGATTAGGTCGGTTGGTGGGAAAAGGCTTCCTGAACGGGGGTTTGTAAGGCCCTTTGCTCAAAGAAGCTTCTTCAGCCATCCTTTTCAAATCTATAACTTGATTTGACAGTTTTTGAATGACTTTAGTTAGGTTCTCTAAATCAGAGCTTTCAGGTTGTGCTTTACTTTGAGCAGGTCTAGGGAGGATTTCAATCTTCTTTTTGGAAGAAGAACTGGTTTCTGTTTCGTTGCTAGTAGTGTCTTTTAGACTAAGTATGTCTTTTTCAATCTGGCTGGCCTCCTCGAAGGCCTCTAACAACATGGCTTTCTTAGATCGTTTAACCTAAATGGCTATACTTTGATGTAAGGCTTTAGTATAGTATGCTATGATAAGATTCTCCGCAGGCATGGAATTTGTAGGGATTCGGTTCTTATGTGTTAAGAATATTTGATTAAAGTATTTAATTTTCTCTTTTGTGTTCATTCTTAAGCTAGAAAGCTCCATAACCAGGACTTCCAGTGACTTATCATCTTCGAACTTTTCCAAAAATCATGACTCGAACTTTTCCCAAGAAACGATGGTATGGGGTTGCTGGGAGAAGTACCAAGTAGATGCATTTCCCTCGAAATTATAGGGGAACAACCTACAGACTATGTCTTCATGCTCGACATTGCGAAGTCTAATGGCTAACATAAACTTTTTAATGTGATCTTATGAAATATGTTTAGAGTCAGGGTGAAACTTAGGAAGCCACTTTTCCGGATGTTTGGGTAAGGGATGTTGATCTCCAGGTACGGCTACCGCATCCTAGTCAAGCCAAGGTCTGGCAGGATTATTCTAGTTGTCCATTGGTGTAGTCAGTGTGGAAGGCTGTGAAGGGGAACTGCCTTCATCAAAGGAGTCTTCTCTAGAAGAAGAAGGAGATGATGGAGGTGGTGAGGGAGGTATTCCAGATCCTCTTGCAGTAGGAGTGAGGATTGGATTTGTAGGGTTTACAGTGAGGTTAGTGCCTCTGAGTTGTTCTCTGATATTAGAGAAATATAAAGGTTGGTCCAAAGGTTGATTTGGTTGCCTTAAATGGGCTAAGGCACTATGTGTTCTTATGAGAGATTGGTAGACAATCTCTTGTTTGTCACCACCTGTAGGATTTGGGGTTGTTGGTTCGACTGCGATCTGTGGATTGTTGTTTGATGTGGTTTTTGTTTGAGGGGGGATAACGTCATTCGAATGACTTCTTGTCACTATAGGTGAGAATTTAGGTGGTGAAGGAGTCTTGTGACCGCCTCGTGCCATTAACAAATTTCAGGCCCTCCTTCTAGCACCATTTGTTGACGGGAGAAAATGAACGCTCGCCAACTGGAAGAGTGGATCCGGTCCGAGGTTGTCTAAATAACCCAAGTCGTTTGGGATGACCCACCCTGATGGTTTTAGCGGCTTCGTTGGCCTATCTAAGTCCTAGAAAACAAATGAAAACTACACTAAGGAACTAATCTAAATGAAAACAATAATTAAAACAAACTAATAAACAAATCTAAACTACATATATACAATCTATTACCTAAATCATACAACTGTAATTCTATTAAATTAAATGTTTAATTATCAATAGAATCAGATTCAATTACAAATATACAATATTTACAGATTATAGATTTAAATGGAAACCTGCAAAAATCATTTGTAAACTGTCCTAAGACAACGAAACTGTTATTTTTTGGTTTTTATAATTTTATGAGAAAGAAATTAAATAAAAATTATCTAAGCTAAGAAACTAAAATAACAACTCTAACTAAGAATCTAAACTATATATATATCTATCTAAACTACTTAAATTATACTAACAAATTAACTATCAAATAACGAATAACAAACTAACCTGAAGCAACACTTCAGGTTTGTCCTGTATCTAGAAGTTGATTTCGTTGTTCGGTGGGAGAAAACTTGCACCAGATTCTCCACGAGATTCTCATAAACAAAAAGCAGTTGTGCTCTTCAAATATAAATGACAGGACAAACAACACATAAAAAATTATAGTAATCTTATAATTTACAAATTATCGCAGTCAGATAAATCCTTGTGCAAAATTTGTACAAAACAATTCAATTAACGAAAAAGATAAACATGTATTCATTAAATTGAAATAGAGTAATCGCTTTGTTTTTTAAATAAGAGAGATCAGATATGGATAACATATAAACCAAATCACATCAACCTGCAACGATTTACGATAGCTAAAGTAGTTGATAATTAATTGCAAACTGATATGGAGAAAACTTGAAATAAAAGTTTGATATTGAAAGCGAAAGTTGTTACAAGACATCAACTTTCATCCCAGTCTGTATTATTATAAATCCATAGTCTGGTTCTCCCAACAATGATGATGATGGGTTCATTAAAAAAATTGACAAGTATTTAAAGACCTCCCATAGGGTAAAACATCCCTGTGGGAATTATCAAAGCAGTTTTACAAAAAATCTGGGGATAATATCCCAAGTCTCTATTTCTTACTCAAGCTAACAACCTAAAACAAAACCATATCCAAAGTATCTCCTAAACTACCACAGCATGCCCAATTGATCATTGTAATTCGTATGCACCTGAAACAAGACAATAATAGACAAGTTTAGAGGATATTTTATTGATAAAATTGACAAAAATCTAATTTTTAAGACTAGCTACAGAATTTTGTGATTCTGTAGTTGGTCTAATTTGAGCATAGAATCATTTTAAAATCAATCCAAAACTTAACAGAATTATATTCAACTTATTCAACCAAATCTTTAATTACTAATTCCAAACAGAGTGAATCATTCATGCCACATCGAACCAAACTTGTATGCAAATTGAAACAAACGAAATCGTGGTCAAACGAATGGAAATAGAGATACATACACCCTGTTCAACATTTGTTATTACCAATTCGGGGTAAATAGAATCACTTAGATAATTCGACAGCAATGAAATCATTTTCATGAACCAATTCCAATCGACACAAACTATAACCGGTTAAACAAATCATGCATGAAATAGTTTATGTCGCTTCAGCCATTAACAAAATCATTGTCGAATCAAAACGAAATCAATAGGATCGTTTTTCAAATTAATAGAACTATATCAAACATATACAAATGATCATGCTAATCAAGGCACGTAGCAATCGTTTTCAAATCAAATCAAACAGGAACGAATCGAAACAGTTTGGGGTCGACACAGTCGTTATGAAAAATCATATCAATCAACACAGCTACATGATTTTCGCAAATAGATCTTTTGCATAGGTCGAATGTAATCAAAATCCAATGAGAATATTTATTCAAAATGAAAGAGACTTGTTATTCAGATAATCGAAGTCAACAGGATTGTTTTGAATCTATTGAACCGAGCCAAATGAAAGAAAACCCAATCGACTATATTAATTCAAACGTACAAAACTGTTTCAAAGAAAACCAAACAAAATCATAAACAACACAGTCACTTATACTAATCTTATCACAATAAGATCGCATAACCAAATCATATCTACATTTAATTTTAGCAAAATGAATCTACTGTACATGATCCACAACAAAATAATTTTTCATGATCAAACTATAACAGAATCATTTCGAATGTATTAAAATGAACAGAGCTAATTGAAAGCAAAACCCAATCCATTATATTAATTCAAGCAAATTCATAAAGATAAATCGATGTCAAAACACATACATGGGAAACTCGGTCATGATAATTTTGAATTGACAAAAGTCGTTGCTTCGACATTCCTGAAGACAATCAAACCAGTGGTTTTTTGTTTCTTTTCAATAGCTTGTAACCTGTCGTTCTCCTTCGCCAGCACTATCACCCGTTCCTATAATGATTTGATCTTTGATTGCAACAGGGGAACATCGGTGTAATAACGCTCTATCCAAGCATTGCATTGGATACATGATGGTTTCTCGAGCTTTGATATCACAGGCAAGGGTTTGTTTAAGTCACCAGGGGTTTCATTGTGCAACTTGATTCCTGGGTAGTTAGGGTTGTTTTTGAGGCACGAAGGTAAGTTAGAGACATAGTCATAGGGTTTTGTAGAGCATAGGCCATGGGAATAGGGGTATTCCTCAGTTAGGAATTGTTCAATTTCGGAGTCCGAGTCTTTGCTCAGCACTATTGGCATCTGATCAACGTTCGGCTTGGTTTTGTTCCTAGCACATCTCGATATCCATCGAGCATGTTTCTTCCCCTTACTATTGACAGGATTGCCACCTCTTCCTTTCTCCCTCACAGGCTTCTTTACGGCCTCAGTATTTTCTTTAGCACCTGGGTCGACAGTAGTATCGGGTAGGTCCACGTCAGGGAAATCCAAGGGTTTGATAGGGGGTAGAAGGATATGAAATGGCACGACTGGCCCAACCACAGTTTCTATAACCACAACCTTGTCCACTTGGACAGACT
>CBVK0100043501.1:0-34353 GCA_900067695.1 Picea abies | reverse complement strand
TCTTCCGATCTCACAGGCATTAAACCATAATTTGCAAAGGGTTATCCCATCCCTCCTCAATTTTGATTTCAAACATTGTCTTGAGAAAACATAAATTCTTAATAACTTGTGGCAACAGTTTTGTCCAGCCATAGTAAACACATTGGGGCATAATGGCCAGAGGTTCCATTATTCCATGGCATATTCTTACTACTCATCTCCCTCCGCCCAAGAGAAAAAAAGAAGATGGTCCCTTGGTGCACTGAGAGATATATTTCAAGCCAAAGAATTCCAAGGCAACCCTACCTGCTCAGAGAACCTACCCAATTGCATTCATGGTTGACACACAAGTTGATGTCATGAATTCTGAGTCGGAAGAAGATGATCTGATGGTCGATGATACAACAATGGATTATGGCAATGCACATAATATTCCCACTCCTGCGCCCAAATTGAAATCAATCATAATGGACGGAACTTCCCAGCTCGGTGATGGCGGTCCTTAAAACACCAAAAGGAGTTTCAAAAAATAAATCGATAGTAAACGTAATAGCCACTTTGCAGTGCGAAAGTAGGAATTCCAGAATTCCAAATTAGTTTTTTCTGGGTGGAAGAGTTTCACTGTAAAGCAATGATATGTTGATGCTCCCAGAGATATATTTCAAGCCAAATGATTATTGATTAACATCTTTGGGAATCAAGTCCAAAACTCTCACTGCTGCAAGGCATTTTTCTACTAGTCATCTCCTTCCGCCCAGAATGGACTAATTAGGGCCTCTAGAATTGCACGCGCAACCTGTGCTCCTGAATTGTTTTGGACTATGTAGAGGCAATTTTTGCGAAGGGTTATTCCATTTTCCCTGCAACATTTTTCCTCTTCTTCCTCACGGGAATCTTCTAAAAACTATCAATTTCAGCACAGGATGATTCATCGAGGAGAAAACTGTGAGGATCTTGCATACTGCGTATCCCATGCATGTGTTTGTCGCAGAGACGTTCAATGTTTTGTCCCAAAGAATTGGGTCCAATTTCTAAGGATAGGTGTACAATACTGGGTGTTTTTCTTATTTTTTTACATGGATTTGCTATTAAAAATTTTTCCTTCGACTCTTCCTTGTTGCTTCTTTTATGGATTTAACGCATGTTCTCATTGGCATGGCTCAGTGCTCTCGTACTTCTTCGATATTGTGTTTACTTAGGTTATTTTTTCTAAGATGGAACATCTAACAATTATATGGAAATCTACTGTGTCAATCCACCAACCTTTTATGCAAACAAAAAATGGATTACACAGTTTCAAACCAACATTCAATTCTATTCATAATGCAGATAGAACATAGCAATACCAGTGTACAATGTTGCAGCAAAATCGTTATTAAGTTTTAATGATAACAACCCATAATGCAAGAAGTTTAATACTCAAGTTAATATGTTGCAGTCATGGAACAATGTATCAAGAACACAGTTACACCCACATGTTCCAATAAAATCTAATCTTCAACAAACCATTTGCAGGAAACTAGTAGAAAATGAAGTTTAGTAGTTAAGTTAATATGTTACAGTCATGGAAGAATGTATCAAAAACTACAATGCACTTAATATTTTATAAATTACTATAAATCTTGGTACAATTGCAATAAAATCTAATATTCAACAATGCATTTGCTGGTGATTAGTAGAAAATCATGGTTTTGCAACAATGGGGCTTCTTTGAAACCAATTCGCGCTTATGAAAATTGTCTTCTGCCTTTCTATTTTCCCACTCTTTTATTCCCTTTAGTTTCTCTTCCAGGTTACTTAATCGTCTTTTTCTCGAAAATGCCTTGCTGCGCGGCTTGTCGGATTCACTCGTTTCCAATGACCGCTTCCCCTTTCTTTAAATTGACCCTACCACCTTTGCGACACAGAAGCTATATTAAAGGGAAAAACATTTCCTCTATAGTTCTGTGTCCTGCAAACAACACCCATAATTCCACACTATAAAAACTGACAGCTGGATTTGCCGGCTGGCTCGCTAATAGAATGTCTCGGAGTTCCGCGATATACAAATTGACAGATGAAGCATACAAGCAAGAACCAAGTAAAATCGCAGATCGTATTCTTGGTTCACACTTGCACTCGTTCTCTTTTATCGTGACATCGATTGAACGCTTCCCCATTCCATACCCAGAAACTTCTTCGACCGTGAATTCCTGGTAGGCGAGCTCTAAATTGGACTTCTATTGTTCCATGGTCTGCGAACAATACCCTCACTTATGCGATATACATATTTCCAATTGGCCTTAGATCATGCCCTCTTCCTTATTATGGTCCACCTATCATGCCCTCTTCCGTGGTATACATTTTTCACTGAAAACTTCCGAGAAATACAATTTAACCATCGAGTCCTCACATATTTTGTGGAACTATTGTCACCCCCTTTTGAAGCTCATCTGTCTTCTTTCCATACTTCATCATTTCTTCAAATTTCTTTGGCGGATCGTCGGTTTGGCGGGTTGAGGAAATATTCAGTTCCTAGTCGTTGTTTCCTATGCCTACGCCCCTTTGCAATTAGTAGTTGTCAATTATATATAAGATCTTATTTCTAGGCATGCAATTAGCAATTTCCCTATTCCATAGTTAGCCACTTTGCCAGAATTCCACAAATATACAAACCAACCGCTGAACTGCCCCATCATGATCTCTTCTGTTTTACACATTTTGCACTCAAAACTTCTGATACATGAAATTTGACCATGCAACACTCGGTTGTCCCGAGTATCCCCGTAACCTTTTTTTAAATACCGTCCGACCACTTTTCAAAGATTTCCATTCTTTCCTTGCTCTTCGCCATCTCCGACACCTTCGCACTTGTCTATAATAAAAGAAAAAAAAAGTTATATATATATATATATATATATTGTTTTTAAATATGGAATTACTGGCACTTAATTCTGACAGGTCATCATGCAAGAACCGTATAAATTGTCATTGATGGGCGAAAGGCTCAAGGAGATCTCGTATTGATGCGCATTAAACCAAAATTTGTGGGGGAATTATATTATCCCTTCTGAGTGTTGATTTCAAAATCATGAACTCTCGTTCGCACGTCGTGGCCTTCGCACGTTCAAGAAACCTCCAATCCTTAATTGCTCTTCATTGTACCCACCACCTTCGCATTTCTAAATATGCAATAAATAAGCTTTACTGCTAACAGTTCATCATGCACCACCCATACATATTGTCATTAATCAGCGAAAGGCTCAAGGATCTTTCCCATTCATAAGCATTTAACCAAGATTTAGCGGAGAGTTACATTATCGGCTCTAACTGTTCATTTAAACCATCATCTGCAACAAACCAACGTTCTCATAAACCTGTGGCATCAACTCGAAAACACTTCTGTGGAGATATAGTCAACATCTTCGGGTGCGAGGACCAGAACTTCCAGTTATCTAGGGCATATTCTTATTACTCATGCTCTGTTGCAAAGAACCAAGTAATTTGGACCTTCGGGATTGCTCATACAGATTGTGTCCCTGAGGTTTTTGACTGTAAGGACCTAGTCTCTTGGTGCACCGATAAATTTATTTTCGAGAAAATAATTATTCCACTGTGGGGCTGCTCTTCTGTTTCTTTGTCACCTCAGGTCTTCCGCTAGATGCTAAAATTGTTGGAGCCAACATTGTCGTTCAGAGGAGAAGATTGCAAACAATTTCTAGCACAACATAATAACGGGTTGGACCTCTTGCCCCATTTTTTGGAAAACCCGCTTTTAGTTCTTGAAGATATTACAATTATGCAGGTTAGTTCATTTAGAAATCCATTCTGCGAAATTGCCTGGTTGTTTACAAGAATAACAGGACAGGAGTCCACAACAACTGTTTCCCAGATGGATCTTTATATTTTCTATTTAACAATCAACAAACAAACCATTTTTTATTGGGGCAGGTTAATTTCCCATGAAATCAATTCCCAATTGTCAAGTTACAAAAGGGAAAATAAATTTTATATGTCATCCTATTTAGTTTTTGCAATAGCGCATTCCTGTCGATTTCCACAATTGCCTTTGTCTAAGAATGTCAACTGAATTCCACCCAGTGACGTTCTAGTACTAGGCCTTGTGGAAGCACAAGGCTTCCCACTGTTTTTATGAGGTTTTTAATGGCTTCGTGTCTATTTTCAAATTTTTTTTGTTAGGAGAAGATGCTCCCTGCATATTTGAATAGAAAACTAGTTTTTTGGACAAGAAGGGGACACTTGAACATTTGGATAATTACACTGTCATAATAATTTTTGGCTCCACAGAATAACCTTCTCTCCTTCCATGTCACATTATGGACATAATGTTTGTTGCAGAAGTAGCACGTCAATACAACTATTGGTTCCATATGTTCCAAAGGAAGAAAAAAAACCAGTTCATTCCTCTGCCTTGGAAAGTAGGGGAGTTCATGTTGAAAAATGTCAACAAAATTGACGATTTCACAGTACATTCTACCATCTCCAACCTGAGATATGTTGAAATCATAAGAGGGTTCGACCCCTATAATATTTTCCGACAACATTTACAAACACTTGGCCTCGACGATTCGTTTTTTTAAAAATACCTGTCCAAAAACAGAGATAGTGCCGACAACAGTCCTGCCTCTAATGTCGTCGACGTAGACACAGTGAAAAGATGCACTGAATTGTACACACAATAGGGGAAATGCCCCGATGAAAAGAGTGTTCAATCCGCAAACACCATTCCAAAAAATACGGCATCCCGGAGCATCGCTCCAACGGCCCACCACAGCAACAAAGAAACTCAGAGTTCTTCAAACGGAGGAGGAGATAATGACACTCCTCACTTTAAAATTGTTAGTTCTCACAAGCTTCCAGTAGAGAAGAAGAGAAAAAAAAACGTGGGGCAGGCGGAAGAGCCGGAAATTCAGAGTGAGAACATGGAACTTGACACTGATCTGGATAGCATGATGTGCTTCCTTGATCATCCCAGAGACACCATCCACCATAGCCATCCAATGGACATATTCGTTACCGAAAATTTTGACGAAGATGAATCCTTCGTGTTCCAGAGCATTGTTTTTGATAGCCAGTCCAAAAAATTGATAATTGAGAAAAAAGATGTTAAAAATAAGAAAGGAAAATCTCGTTCAAAGGTTGACCTTGCCAACATGCGACTGTCCCAAATCTGTCAAATTCACACCGCGAGTGAAGAAGCACTTCATGATTCCATTGGAGGAATTGAGATCGAGAATGCCAGACTGAAGGACCGGGTCAAGGAATTGGAAGATGCTTCCATTCCTATGCCATTGCTTGTCAATCCTTTGGCAATAGCCACACCTGGCACCCCTGCAGCCAATGTAAAAGCATCCTCCACCCTGCTCGCATCCTATAAAGGATATGTGGAGAATAATATCAAAAAAAGAATGGAACTTGTTACCGAGGCATGGAAAAGATCACAAACCATCACTTCCCTTGGAAACATGGCACATAGTTTTCTCGAGCATTTGCAGGCCGAGTTAAAAGATGAAGAAAATTTCTTTTTAAAAACGATCATTCCTTTTGGCAAGATTGTCAACAATATGACAGAAACAAAAAGAAGAGAAGAAGATCTTCCATCCAAAAACCAGATCGGTCACAATTGAATGCATGTTGGAAAGAAAAAGTTAAGAACCTGCATCTCATTATTCAGTCATGTGAACAAGCCATATCGAACAAAGATAAATTATTCACAAGGGTGTCAAATATAGACTTAGTCGATAAAACTGATGAATTCCAAGACCACAACTTAATCGCAAACTCCTGGCCCTTAACGAGACAAGAGTTCGATAAACAGGTTGTTATGTTTAAGGCCTTGTCTCTGGAAAAGTTTTACAACATCCTTCAATTCGATCAAGCTCACGTCCACGACTGGCTAGTCAAATATGCAGTACAGAACGAGGAAATTCATCGGGCTCTCTCTAATCTTTCTATCGACTTACGGAAATTCGAAAGCGATATTTCCAACATAAAAATCTGGAATGAGATCAACGTCACCCCAATGAGAAGCTACATTGAAGAATGGCTTGAAAGGCAATTGAAGCAGGCCATCGAGGAAAGGCAAAAGACAGTTGCCAACATTCCAGCAACCGTCGAGGACAACCTTGAAACTGCAGTCGTCGGCGACATGAATGAAATGGAAGCCGCAAACAAATAGCCAAAGGGCTCATATGTACCCTCACTGTAAAAATACTGATCGCATCCTGCCTTTTATTAACCCAGTTATTCCAATTTCTTAAATAGAGATATACAGACAGACACTTATACCTTTCCATTTATTTTTTTTGCAGGTATTTCACTCTATCTTCTTTCCATAATCCTGTTTCTTGTACATATTTCTCTAATAGTCCGCATGAGCCCCAATCCTAGTCTACATGACAAATGCATTGAAATTCCGGTTTATATGTAACAAACTTTTATTTTTTATATATATTTCAAAATAAATGGAATGCAAGCATCATTTACAAATGCATTTAAATTTTCATATTTCTTATCTCCTTTTAATTTTATGTCTTCATATATTTTTATCTTTCTCAAGTCCATATAGAAAATGCATTTAAATTTCCAAATTTATTCTTCCACTTTCAACAAATTTGTAGTTTGTTATATACTTTCAAAAAATATATGTTTGCTATATACTTTCAAAAAATAGATGGTGCTCTTGCCTGTAGAGCGTCATTTGCTTTCTAAATGAAGTCAGAGCACCAAAGACTTTGTTTTATTTACATTTCGACCCCATTTTCCACAATTTGCTTTCTAACCTAGTTGGCAGGGACTACACTGCCACACAACCTTGTTAAACAAAGTTATTGTTTCGTATCCTCTAATTTATTTAGAGTAATTGTATCTACCTAACATTATTTTACACTTTTTGGAACTAATGTAACCATATTTCATATATGAAAGAGTACAATAATTAATATAAAATTTACATTTTTTCTTTTCAAAGCATATAATTTTTTATAAATTTGAGAATTATTATAAAAGATCACCATTAAAATAATGAACTAACTTCAAAATAAATAATTGCACTATCTTTATAATTCCAGTTAACAATATTAATATGAAAACTTTCTTCAAATAACTTCCACATTTCTATTTTCTAGCTTATAATTATTTACATTTATACATAAACTAGCACAGTCATATAATTTATGACTGATAAACGCCGAAAGGCTAAAGAAAAATTCTGAAAACAGTAAAACCCTAAGTGTAACCTAAAGTCATTTTCTCCCTTTGCTGGTGGTCGAGGTGAATTCATGCTCTTTTAAACCCTAAAATCCGAAGTTCCTTATGTCGGGTACTCAATTTTTGTGTGGATTTCATATAGGTAGTATAACTATACCTCTCTTTCCATTTGTTTCATGGAAAATTTTAAATTTATTTATTTCATTTATAAAATAAACGTTTTAATTTACAAAATAAACATGCAGGGAACTCCATCTCCGCGCAGGAAAATAAAAGTGCAGGAACTCGTTCTTCGCGCAGAAAAATAAACGCGCGCTGTCCGCTTGCATTCGCCATGCCAATTTCACTCGCCCTGTCCGCCTGCATTCATCCACGCGGACATAAACAAGCTTCATCTCCACGCGCGCTGTCTGCATAAGGTAAAAAAATGACTGAGCGTAAATTTTTTTAATTGGCATCTAACACCCACGCGGTCATAAGTATCTGCTCAGTAACAATAATTTAATAAATTGTGGCCAGTTTAATAGATTATCGCTTAATTACTGAACGTGGCAATCTGGTGGTGAGCAAGTAATTTTTTAATTTGATTTAGTAAATGTAAAAAAGTAATCACATAAACAGACGTCTTTATAAATGAGCGGAAGTTAATTTATTAAAATCTCATCCATTGATTAGAGAGGACGACGAAGAATATGCCAGCATCTTCAATTGCCAACCCTAAGATTGAAAGTTATGATTAAAAGGTGATTAATTCTGCCCATTGTCAATAGGTTTACGCCTTTCGGCGTAATTATAACCTATTAAAAAGAATTCAATATTATATATGAATTATAAAATGAAAAATTAAAAAGAATTCAATGTTGTATAAAGATGGAAATATATTTTAAATGATAAAATATAATTAATTGCATTCTGTTTTAAATAAAATATGAATATTGCGTAACATACCGACATACGTCCATTCACATATGGCATTCAAATTTCTTTCAACTCTAGATAATATCTCGTATGTAGCTTTCTGCTATCATTGTCATCATTATTATTGCAACCCCATCACCAAAAAGCAAACCCTCTCCTGTGGCAGACGTTGTGGACTTTTCATTTGACAGCAATTTTAGCAGATCTACAGCGGCTTCAATTAGCCTGCTCGTAGGGTTTAGATCCATGCTACATCCAAATTTAGCCTTAATATGTCTTTATCCCAAATTGAAGTCGGTTCACATCACATCAGCAGGAATTATTTGACGAGACAAGCTGTAAAGCAGTGTTCAAGCTGTAAAGCAGTGTTCAAAACTGTTGATTTGGCATGTGAGCACTTTGCTGTCAACAGCCTCTTAATTGTAAAAGGTTGAGTAAGTCGTAAGTTAGTGTATAAAGAAGGAGAATTGGGTTCATTTCACAACCTTTTCCGGACGTGTACCCGTGTCACAGAAGAATGCAATGCGATATGATCGCATTTCCGATCTGACTCAGCCTCAGCTGCATCCTTATAAACACCAAATGCGATCCTCTTACCAAAGGAAGCTACTTCTGAAAGAATTTCTGTCAGTGTAATTGGGAGAGGAAAAACATCAGAAGAGTTGGATTGAGATGGCAGAGTTTCAAGATGAGAGAACAATTACTGAAAAGTCATCGGACCCTCTGAAACTCCAGCACGGTACCGTCTGGTTCTGCATCTTGCATCTCATCTCTTTCTTTCTATCATGATTTGTGTGTGTTTTCATGTTTTCTTTCAGATCGATTTAGGTGTTATGAATAGAATTGGTGCCGATTGATTTATATAATTTGATTTAATTGTTATGTCGGTAGGTGAACGTGAGGAGTCGCAGCAGGCATGGCCAAAGACATCGGCGCCTGCGTTTCAAACGAAGGAAACACATGTAGCCGGTGATCATGAACATCAGGTTCCTCAGCCCCATAAGAAATCGATGCTGCAGAGGGTGAAAGACAGAGCCAAGACATTAATCCAGAAGCACGGTCATGGCCACGGTAACGATCACAGAGAAGAGGAAGATCACCATCAGTTTGAAGAAGAAGAGGGCGACGACCACTTGGAACAACAAGAAAAAGAAGATACGGAAGGGGAGAAGAAAGAAAAAGCAGAGGATTTGAATTCTAATTTCAGTAGCAGATCTTGTAAGAAATTCTCTAATTCTTTTGTGTGTTTAAGAGTTTTTATAAGTAAAGAAAGTCATTTACTCGTAAATGCTTGGTATCATAATCTATGTTTCCTCACCTATTGCCGAAATATATAAATTGGCGCCTCAATATCAAACCCGTTTCTAAGAATAGGTTTTTAATGGTATTAATGCAGCAGATACAGGATCGGCTGTGTCGCCGGGGTTAGATGCATCATCTACTCGAAGTTTGTCTAATGATGCTAAGGCTGCCAGGGACCGGGAAGTGACCAACACTGGAATCCAATGGACGCCCCGCGATCCCGATGTGGTCGCAGAGGGCTCGGAACCACGCGCTGCAAGTGATAGACGTCCATCACCTGTAGAGATCGCGAGAGGACAGCAAGAACTGCCTACATCTCCAGGTATTTATATGTATCACTATATATCATTCCGGTGCGGGGAAGCTCGCAGTAGACGGTTTAAAAAAAAAAAACCCCTCTTTGCACTTTGAATTTTGAAATGATGTTCCACGTCATTGAATGCACAGAGCATATGTTGATCACAGGCCGGGTTTGAAGTCTTCAATGTTCACCAATCAATTCAATATTTAATTTGTAAAAGAGTAGTCTAAACGTTTTATTTTTATTTGGGAGGTTTTGAAAAAGAGCATTCTAAACGTTTTATTTTGGAGGTTTTTTTTGGTTATTTTTCTGTTTGATTTTGTTCTTCAAAATTTGGTGATGAATGATTAGATAAATTTGGTGATGAATGATTAGATTAACAGATTTGAGTGGTAAAGTTTGTATAGTCCAAATGTCCAGGTGCTGTCCAGGGTTTTTTAGCACCTTAAACCTGAATCTATTTATACATTCAGAAAGAAAATTTAAATAACAGAAAATAAAGAATTTATCCAAATTTACTGCTTGATTTCAGCCAATTCCTGCCAAACAAAACAAAAAGAACACTATATGTCACTAAGGTGTGGTGAAGCTCGCAGTAGACGGTTAAGAAAAACAAAACAAAACAACACTCTGCACTTTGAAATGATGTTCCACGTAAGCATATGTTGATCACAGGACGGGTTTGAAGTCTTCAATGTCCACCAATCAATTCAATATCTAATTTGTAACTTTGAAGAAAGACATGTATTTAGGGAGTCAAAAGCATTTTGAATTTTCTTGACTTTTAAGGAAAACACGGAAGTAGAGATTAAAAATCCTTTAGAATTTTTAACTTTCCAGAAATACAGCAACTTGGACGTTATATTTGTAAATACAGAAACTTGTTCAGTGATACAATGAGACGTTATATTTGAGCAGATCGTAATATTAGTCGAACCATTATGATTCTTCATTGTTTTAATGAATAAGTTGTAGTTAACCAATATAAACAATTTTCCTATTAAGATAAAATATATAATTTTAACTGCACTTACACGATGACCCATTTCCATGCCCTCCCTTTTATCTTCTGTGACACAGCTTCTTACTGAAATATTATAATACATCAAACTTGCTTTATTCTTAAATATTGTACATTTATTTCAATATAATCTTATTTCGATTTAGAATTAGTCTGTTTTAAAGAATCAAATTTCTATAGAGATTTTTTTTTTTAAATGATAGAATTTAAACTGATAACAAAATGATATTATTTTTTTGCAGTAAAAGTTTTTATAAGATTTAATTGTCCAGTAGCCGGAGTTACCTGAAAAACAATCTAACCCTGTGATTCAAATTTGAACCCCGATGTCAGGTCAAGTGTCGGCTGGAGTCACTCCTACATTGCAGTCGACAGAGACTCCGAGTACTCGTCCTCCTCCTCCTCCTCCAAAGGACGATGTACAGGGTGATAGTCATTCCGACGGGTACATGGCGCATCAAGCCCATGATCTTGGCACTTTTGATACAGCCGATTTGGCTACTCATCCCGTTCAAAGTGAATTTTCCCAGGAGCTACCGAATTTAGTCCCTTACAACAGGCGAAATGAAGCTCTAGAAAATGAAGTATATGACAAAGAGAAGATCGACTACAGCGATCCCTTTCCTAGATCTCCCAGGGATCCGGAGGGAATGATGAAGCCTATAACTGAAGAACCCGCGGTGGAAACAGTACCCGTTCAACAAGCTGCTGAAGATCGTTGGTTCGATGCTGATGATGTCGTAGCCGGAGCTCCCACTGTGAAGAATCAAAATCCGAGCCTGAGTCATCTAGGTTCAGAGAAATTTGGGACGACGGAGCCGATATCAGACAAGATTGAATATGCAGATCAGGATAAGCTTGGGGACAAAGAGATTAAAAGGCATACCGGTGTTTCAGATGAATCACCGGAATTAGGAGCCCCGCAAGAGGCCAGTAGCGAAAAGTTTAATGAAAATGTTGGTCGATCCGCAGCCTTGGAGTCTGCCACTTCTATTGAAGGATCGAAGGATACAGCTACAATGGATCTGGGCGGCACAAGCCTGCGTGACAGTGAAAAGGAAAAAGAAAGGAAGTATGAAGAAGGGGTCGGGGATGATGAAAGTCACATGGAGAAGATTAATGGCATAACAGCAACGGAAAATAGCGCCAATGTTGCATCCAAGCGTGGAAATGACGAACACCAATCTATGGATGAGGCGCCCTATGAGCCAAATAGAATGGCAGAGGAAGACAATTATGAGAATAGCGAAGAAGGTAAAAGCTATGGAGACAAGATACATGACATCGATTCTACAGAAAAGAAAGAGATTTCATCCAAGCCCGGATATGGCGAGCATCAAGAACCTGAACAGGAGGAGACCGAGAAGAGAACAGAGAGGCCGAGTGCAGGTGCCGAGGAGGGGGCTCATGAAGAAAGTGGCAAAAGTTTGACAGACACACCTTCTGCAGCCGAGAGCGTATCTTTGTCCTATCCTGCGGTGGAAGAGAAAGCTGAAGGGCAAACGAAGGAGAGCAATGAAGATGATGTTGATGAGAAAACAAATTCAGATGGGCACGATACTGTTGCAGGGAAAAGTTACACGGACCAGATGTATGCAACAGCCGGCACTGCAAAAAGTGCCTTTTACTCAGCGTTTGGATATGGAGGAGCAAAAACTGTGCAGGATAAGGACATTCAGCCAACTGAGAGAAATGAATGAGTGAATCTAAGGCCTAATAATAATATTAGTTTGATCAACTGAATTTGAATTTACTGTTTTTTCGAGGGGTATTGGGTACTGGCGTGTTTTTCATCTGAGAATGATAGAAGATAATGCTAGTGTTGTGGATTGTGGGGAAAATATTTGGAAACTCAAAATGTGTGTAATGATACGATATACTTATCTCCATTATAAGTGAGATCTATTTTTTGTAATATCGATAAATTTTTATCATAAATATTTGGTTTACATTTGTTACTTAAGAATTTAAAGATTTTATATCTTTAACATTCTTTTGTGAAGGTGTAGCTTTTCATGTTTAATGTTTGTTGTTAGTATTTCTGAGCTATCTCGACAAAACAATGGTATCTCTTATGATTATAAAATAACATGGACATTTTTATTTTGTGAAAATGGTTGAATATTTAGAATTATATATTTTTACATAGGTCATTTATTTTATATAAAAAGTTTATATTATATAAATAATTAAAAAAAACAAATATTAAATACATTTAGATTTCTTTTTTTTTTTTTCATTTTTTCTGACTATTTTTGTTTAGATTTTAATTAGAAATTTAGAAAATTGTAAAAGTTAATAATTGATATAATAATAATAATAATAATAATTTATTTTTAAGATCACTGTCAAGTCATACTAAATTGGTGTATGAAACTGCCTTATATATAAACAATATCTAAATTTTGAAAAATACTAAATTATACATTCAAAAACATAAAACCTTTAAACTATACTTATTTAATTTAATAATATATTTAATATATTTATTTTTTCTAAATTTTCATAAATTATATATTTTTTTTACCATACAAACAAATAAATCATTTATATATATAAGTGTCAAAATCTAAACTAGTATATAAACTCTAATGAACATGATCATCATGAGGGTCTTGCTCCCTTGAGCCAATACAAAGATCAGCTTCCGTTGAAAGTATCACTGAATAGGAGGATTTGAGAGTATAACGATTTGAGAGTATAACGTTTTCTTTAGCCGTGACCCTTGGGGGTAATCAAAGCTCATGTTTTTAGGTTTTTGTATGAGAGTTTTTAATTAAATGATGATTAAGGTAATAAGATAAAGTTTGTTTATTACATTGAAAGGTGTATATCTATTGATAATGAGCATAATTAATCACCTTTTAATCTAAATTTCTAATTTGATGGCTAACAGTTGAAGATGTTGGGATATTCTTAGTCGTCCTCCCAAATCAATGAATGTGATTTCCTCTTCATAACTTCCTTGTATTTTTGAATGTGTCCGTTAACCTATTTACCTTTTAACATTGACCTAATCATATTAAGAAATTAGTGTATGATTGTCACTATTAAATGATTAAACTTTGGATTTAGCATGCTGGCTATGCTAGCTGTAGACGCTCATTTTCTAGTTGTGCATTTCATTTTCTAGCTGTGAGTTTAATTTTCTGTCCACACCTTTCCTTTCGGTGGTTTTGAGTGGCTGTGACAGTTTTATTATTTTGATAACCATACTGAAATATTATGTTTAATAAATATAATAGATGTTTTAATTGTAAACTTTGTTACCTAATAATGTTTTGTATGTTTAAACATTTAACTGCTATGCATTATAAGATTATTCTTACATTTTCGAAGGTAAGATTTTGAGACATGATGAAAATATGAAGTATTATGTTTAATAAATGTAATAGATGTTTTAATTGTAAACTTTGTCACCTAATAATGTTTTGTATGTTTAAACATTTAACTGCTATGCATTATAAGATTATTCTTACATTTTCAAAGGTAAGATTTTGAAACATGATGAAAATATTAAAAAAGTGTAGTTTTTTAAAAATGATAGCATTATAAGATTATTCTTACATTTTAGAAGGTAAGATTTTGAAACATTATGAAAATATTAAAGAAGTGTAGTTTTTTAAAAATGGTTTTATATAGAAAGAGTTTGAAATAAAATGTTTTGTGTTTGGTTAAAATTATAAAAATATTAAATAAATATTTAATTATTATAAATTGCTTTTAAAAATTATTTTTGTTTCAAAAGATTTTAGAAAATAATATTAGATTTTAACAATTATTTTGACATCCTTAAGTAGATATAAAGTTTAGTTTTATGAAAGTTTCCAGTTAAAATAAAAAAATCATTTGAATCTAAAAAATGTTTACTTATTCATTTCATTATAAATAATGACTATATTATGTTCTTGATCCTAATTATACATGGGTTTACCTTTTAAGTAGATTTACTTTTAAAAAGTATGACTGGTGTTAAGTCAAATGGAGAATTTATTACCAGAAATAGACATTCTTATAGTAAGGAGTATTACTAAGATCTTTAAATAAGATAAGGATTAAAAAGAACTTTAAACAAGGGAGTTGTAAAGTATTAAGTCTGCAAGTTTTATTTTTTGAGATGGAGTTATTTGCAATGAGAACTAGTTTATATTAAGTTATTATAACACAACACTTCAATTTTGACTCCTGGATTGGAAATGTATAATTGTATATATGATGAATGGTTGTAGGCTAAGCAATGTAATATGTAAACATTATACATTGAAAATAATAAAAATGAAATACATCGTTGTGGTTGTAGATTGACAAGGACCAAAGTCATGGAGACCTATGATTCCATAAGAGAGGGCGTTGAAGTGGGGGTTTGAGGGAACTCCATATGCATCGAGTCTTAAACCACTTTTATAAATTATTTTGTCATTTAGCTATTTATCCCTTTAACTTACTAAGCACTCAATCATTGAATTCATGTAAGAGGTTGATGGGAGAGTCAACTTATTTAGTTATGAGAACATGGGTTGAGTGTAATCATCTTTGGGGGAAGAGTGAGAGTCAAACAAGCATGGGGGAAGAAGGGAAATGAAATTCTAGTAGGAAAGGGCAACAATTTTTCAACATACCATCAGAACATCAAGAGAAGAAGAAAAACCAGAGTTTAGTGTTGGGAAAGAATAGACAATAATAGAGGGCATTGAAAATAGCTTGATGAAGTTGGGAATTATATGGAGAATGAATTTGTTATTCCTTTGAGTGATTTTTGGTGAGAAATTACATGAAAAGCCTATGTGAAGGTTGTTGTGAGCACTCCTATTGTAGTTGGATTTCTTAGAGTCCCTAGTATAGAGATTCTTGTCTTGTCTATGTTGGACCCCTAAATGGGATGGAGATTGTCTAAGGGATTGTGGTGTAGAGAAGGAAATTTCATCCCTTGGGTTGTGCAGATTGATGGGGAGAAGAGATGGGTGGTCGAAATGGCTATAGGAGTCATGTCATTGTGTTTTAGTGAGTTTTGGGTTCTTTGAGTGGAATGTAGACACTCATAGGAACATGTTTGTCCTTGTGGACTCATAACCCCAGCTCAAGGGTGGATTATTTTAATGATATAACCTTTGGTTTGGTGGAATGTTTGTCGTCTACAACCGACTATGTAAAATATTTTTAAAAGATAAGTGTTTTGATCACTGTTTTATTTACTGTTAAGTGTTGTGTGTAAATGCTACATTTTAATATGTGTTCTATGTGAATGAATGTTGTTGTGCATGCTTAAATAATATGCATTCACGAATTTAAAATTGTTGGTATTCGCATGAATAATTTATGGTTATGCATTGTGGATACATTCATATTAAATTGGTATCATATTTATGTATTGAGTTGATTTGGTTAGTGATGTGCCAAGCATGGGAGTTGGGTGCATTACAATTATGGGTTGAATGTTGTATTTTGTAAGTTAACTTGTTTTCAACAAAAAATAGTTGAAAAATCAAACAGGAAAATAGGACTAGGGCCCATTTCTATAGTTTCTTATTGCAACTGTCTATAGGATCTCACTTCTATCACTTTTATTGGGGCCACATGATTGGAGTGATATGGTTATTATTTTTCTATTGCAATATCAAAGCAATCATGCTTGATCTAAGTGTTGTATTTGTAATCATGGCACAAGTCATCATTAGTATATCTTAGAAAGTAAACAAAAATTGTTATCAATTTTAGTAGATTAGACAACAAATTATGCTCTTTTATATTTTAGGACATTGCAACTATGAACAACTCAGAGCATAAGGAATGCATCTTATTTGCTACCAATGTGAGTTGGCATCCTAGGCTTAGCATGGACCCTAAGGTAAATATTCAATTCAACTCCTATTTGGTAGCGGAAGCATCTATCTTTGTGTGTAGAAAAAGTATGTTAATTGAAGCTATTTGCGAGTATGAGAAATATTTTTGTCATCATTGATAGGGGCATTCAATGTTCTATTTAATTATTTAAAAGAGGATAGTCCATTTTATTCTACCTAAAATCGTAGGAAATAGCTTATGTCAAAATATAGTGTTTATGTGAAACAATCCTCACAACAGAAATCCCTTGTTATTGAATAAGAGTAGATGCACAAATGAAGATTGTGCTTCAAAATTGCAACATTGCAACTCTTCCTTAAAAAAGAGATAAATATGAAGTCTTAGAAATTGAAATTAAATTTTAATGATAAACTGGGTTCATATTATTGAATTGACCTTAAATTTTTGTTGCAAGCTTTCCATTCTTATTGCTTCCAATATTTAAGATGTCCTTCCATTGCAAGGATAAAAACTTCTAGTGGAGGATTTCGTGGAACCTCCCCCAAAAAATTCTCCCTTTTTTTTGTTTATATGGAGGTAAGTGGTTGGAGGTTGTAGTGAAGTTTTTCAATCAGTGCAATTAAATCATATAAAGTGAATTAATTCCCCCATATATATGGCACATTAAATAAACCAATGCCTTGAAAGTTGTTATGAATAATCCACGATTTAAAAAATAGGTTTATTTTAACTTTAAACAAACTCTAATGGTGTGTTGAAAATGTATAAGTACATTGGTACATTACTATATATGATGCACCAAATGATTTTAAACATTTTCTATGCAATATTGGTTTTAATTTAAGAAATTTTAAATATGTATCGATGTGCACCCATAGAAGGAACCCTAGTGCATTCCTTATATAGGGGCACTGTAGATTTTAACCTTGTACAATATTTTATTGCAAACCGATTTTCAATAAAGAACATAAAATATACAATGACAAATACACACATTACACAAAGATTTTTCCTCTGGAAACCCAAACTGGGAAAACAAGCATATTCTATATTTATTCTCATCATACATTGTTTACAATACAATATACATATAGAATCCAGTGGCATCCAAAACCCTAGTCCAATGACCTGGATTAGTCAACAACCCTAATTCCTTAACCAAAAATAGAAAACCATTGGCGAAAAACCATGTGTCAAAAAATCACCCAAAAATGGACACAAAAATCGAGGATCGCCAAAAAATGGACACAGAAATCGAGGATTTTTTTTTCTAGGGACGTTTCCCCCAAACTCTCGTGCAGGGGGGCTCCCTCTCTCCCTCTTACCCCCCTGCACAACATAGACACTAGTTCTAGTAGTGCAAAGAATATAACACATACCCAACATTCTCCCACTTGTTTTATTTGCATACAGGGGGTTACAGGGTTACATAGTCAACAATCCAGGGTAGCAATGCCCATAGATCCTCTACACCATGAGAAATTCTCAGTGCTCACAGATTTTGTTAATGAATCTGCAACATTCTTCAAAGTTTCCACCTTCATCAACAACACCTTGTTGTTTTCTTTGCATACAGGGGGTTACAGGGTTACATAGTCAACAATCATAAAGTGATATTGAACACCAATATGCTTTGTCTTTGAATGATAAGTTGGGTTCTTCACCAGAAAAATTGCACCCTGGCTGTCACAATCTATCCTTACAACTTTTTGTACCAAACCAATATCTAAACACAATATCAGTAACCATACTACTTCCTTTCTTGCATGAGTCACTGCCATGTATTCAACTTCTATAGTTGAAAATGCCACTACAAACTGTCTTTTGCTCATCCAACTGATTGGTCCTCCAAACAAGTTAAACACATACCCGCTTGTAGATCTTCTACAATCCTATCTCTAGCCCAATATGCATCCACAAAGCCATGTATGTCCAACACTTTATCCAAACCCGGTCTTCCTTGGTAGAACAATCCATAACTAGTAGTGCCACGCAAATACATGAAAACTCTCTTTACTGTTGTCCAATGATCCTGTTGGGGTAAGAAAAAGGTATAAATATTCTCCTTGTTACTTTGGTTTATGATATATTCTTTGTTGACTTTTCTATTAGTTTGAAGTAATTAGGGAAGAAAATGATTAAAAAGCTCTTACGAAATAACATTAAATGACATTAGATATTTTCTAATCTTTGGTTTGAATTGTTTTGATTTTATGCAGAAATGGATAATTGTTGTTAACTGAGGATAATCAAGAAGATCATGAAGATGCACAAACCATTGAAGATAGAAGAGATCAAGCACAAAACAGTTCAAAGGAATATTGACTTTTTATCTTGCAATCTTCATAAATAGTAAAAGCAATCATGAGGATCTCTCGATCCTCGGGATAGCTTAATTTACTTGTCTCATTGTAATATATAAAGAAGATTGAACGATAGAGAGGGATACCGGAATTCAAATCTCTTAATTGTTGACACTCTGTAAAACAATCCCATTGTAAGTGACTTATCAATTATGGAATTAATGGAAGCTTCAAGCTTTTTGACCATTTTGCGTAGTGAGTTTTCAGAACAATGTCTTTTTAAGACCGTGGGCCCAGTCGACATGAGCTATTTTCTTATCTGTAATTTTATCAATTCTGTTATAATTCTGTGATTTGATATTTCGTTCAACAGTTAGAACGGATTCATTGATGTGTTGTTTTTATTATGAATTGGATGTGTTATTCCATTTGCAGAGAATAGATTATCGATTGTTGTTCCAATATTGATTGTTGTCAATTTATTGCTTGTTGATTCTTTTATTTAAGTTTGCATTTGTTGTTCTTTTCATTAAATTCACATTTTTCGTTCCTTTCCTTGAGTTCACATTTGTTGTTCCTTCTTAAATCTCAGTAGATTGTTGTTCCTTTCCAATAGGTTAATTAATCATTGTTCTTTGAGAGATTGATTCATTAGTGTTTTTGTAGATTAAATTGTTGTTTCTCGAATAGATGAATGAGTTCAATAATTAATTGATGTTTTGTTTCATGGTGTGTTATTGATCAGAATATATTTTATATTGATTGAGTTATTAGTTTCAGAGTTTTTAGTTAATGTGTGAAGAACTTGATTGTTACAGTAATTTAGATAAACCCAGATTTGCTATCACTAAACTATCTACATGATTTAAACCTCTACAACTTATCTGCATATATTTTGCTGACAATCTTGAGAGAAAAGACGAATCCTTGGTTCATAAAATTAATGTCAGACTAAGGTTATTTTTAGGACATTTTTAGAGCCCAACATTTTGGCATCGTTGTCGGGGAGATTGTCAAGGATAGTATAGGTTGTGTCTCTGAAAGGATGAGGTATTGAAAACGAAAGGTAAGAACCTACGCAGGCAACAAGTAAAATTCTTGTGCCAATGCCTACCTTCAACTCACGCATAGAGGTTGCATAGGTGTATAGAAGTTGCATCGGTGTGTATGAATAAGAAGAAAGAACCTGAAAAACAAAAACCCTTACCAAAAACTACAAAATCCTAGGGCTTGGTGCCCCCTAGAAGGAGCACTTTAATAGACGAAATTATCCAAAAATTTGAATCTCAAGCCTCGCTTGGACCTCGAAAAGGTTCTACCTGAGTCCCTCAAGCAACAAATTCACCAACTGCAGCTCATGTTGAGGTTCATGGCGGAACTGAACAAAGTTTCCAAAATACACACACTCCACTTTTCAGTCCTTTAGGCGAGGGGAATTATTGTAATTTGAGAGAAGGAGAAGGGGAGACCAGTGGAATTGCTGAGGCAAACCCACAATCACCTTAACTTGGATCTCCTTTGATTCTGGCAGGAGAAGGAACACCTGAAATCCCAGACATAGGTAGTGCGACCAAATCTTCTAAGGGACCAAGTAATCATCCACCCCGAATAGAACACCCAGACCAAGAAATCCTTGAGGATTATTGACACATTTTCGACCAAATGGCACAACAACAAAATCTGCCGCGACTCCAGACTTCCACTTTGGAATATCCTATAGTTGATCTGGGTTCTAATGCCCCAATGAAATCCATTCCACTACAAAATATTCCAACCTTTTATCCCCATTGATCTCAGAGGACCCTGACGTGTTCCTATTCGAATTTGATGTCCTGTGTAGAGGCTATGACTATACCTTCGAAACCCCAGAAACTAAAGCTATTTCCTTCCATTTTGAAAGGAGCATCTTTACGATGGTTTATGGGACTAGGGGGAGGAACTATAAATTCATGGGACGAAATGAAACAAGCCTTCCTTAAGAAATATCAAGACCATTGTAGAACCAGGGATTTAAAGGATGAAATCTTTAAAATGGTTGCAAAAGAAAATGAAACACTAGAAGAATATGTTGAAAGATTTCAATATAACCTATAGAGATCACCTTACGGTACACTACCAAGTGAGGTACTGAAAGCCACTCTAATAAAAGGCATGAAGGATGAATGGGTAGAGACGTTAAATTTGATGGGAAAAGGCGATATTTATCAAGAAACGTATGATGAAGTTGTCCAATTATGTATTAGGTGTCGCGTGGTAGTACACAAACCAGATCAGGAATACGAGGCCCCGTCACCAGAATTAGCAACATTACTAGCAGGAGTGTCACTCGAGCAGAAATTGGTAATCTTTTGGAAATTTTTAAAACTAACATTTTGGGCACTTTAACTACGCAATTGGATGCTATGCAGGCTAAACAGAAACAAGTGGAAGCAGAACAGTCGTTGGATGTATTTTGTCCACAGTGCAGGAAGAAACATAGTTCAAGGGAGTGTCCCTTGGACATGGTTTGGACCCACGCTATATGTGCCAAAGACCATGCGACAGAGCAATGTCCATCACTTCCAGAACTAAAAGTTGTCTTTAAAGAAGCAGAAGAGGAATAGAACCTATATATATGATGGCTCAACGTCGCCAATGGCAGGATCGTCCCCCAGGTATGCTACAATATCCTTCTTCTTTCTTTCCTGGACAATATAATCATCAACATAATCCTGGAAACACATGGCAAGGCCAACCATTTGCTAACCCCACCTGGCAGTCCCAAAAATATCCTACTGCACCCTGGACAAACCAACCGGATGGCACTCCTACTTGGCCTAACTTGCAATACTCTACCCCATTTTGGCAGAATTCAAATAATAACCCCTATCCTTCACAATGGACAAGCACAGTTGCCCAAGCCCCCAATTGGACTCAACACTGGAAGCGCCCCATGGGACTTACCAATCAACCTATGGGAATGGTTCCTCAAGCTCAACCCACTTTACAAGATCCAATTCAATCACCCCAAAATACCCAACCTCAAATGCGCCCTCAACTACTAGCTCAACCCAACCTAAATCCTAATAATAGACCAGTCCAGCTCGTGCAAATTGTCGAGAATATAGAAGGTGAAACAAACTCTGTAGGGTGCAATGAACTTCGGTTAAGGTCGGGGCGTGTAATTTCTCCTGAGGAAAGTAGCATTCATAAAAAATAGGAGAATGAGAATGATAGACAACCAACAATAAAACCATCAACTGTGGTTATAACAGAAGAAGCATAACAGGGGGAAAATACACTCGAGCAACAAAATCCTGATAAAGACATAATATGTCCTCCCCTGTTTCCTGAAAGGCTAATGATAGCAAAACCCACTGTATATCCCAACTTTGATATCGTAGGAGAAATAAAAAATCTATGTGTTAAAATCCCACTCCTACGGGCTTTACAAGATATTCCTATTTATGCGAAAATGATTAAAGAATTATGTGGAAAAAAACCTGGAAGGAAAACTAAGAATCCATCGACTGTTCATGTAGTAGGAAATTTATCCGATCTTATTCTAGGAAAACAAGAACTAGTTAAATACGCATACCCAGGAGATCCCATGGTAACAATTCAGATACATGATTGTTTTTTTCCAAATACAATGGTGGATTTGGGAGCAACCATCAATATTCTGACCACCGAAACCTATAATGTCCTGGGTATCATCTCCTTCGAGCCTACTTCGACGATGTTAGAATTAGCTGATAGATCGATGGTTAAACCAGTAGGCACATTACAATACATAGCAGTCTCAGTTGACTCTTGGGAGTACCCAACTGATTTCCTAGTTATCAACCCGAGAAGTAGACTAGATGGACACCCATTAAGATTAGGGCGACCGTGGCTAGCAACAACAGATGCATACATAGGATGTCGCACAAGCAACATGATGATTTCTAGAGGAAGTTCTATAAAGAACCTTATCTTGTATCCTCCAGCTAAACCAAGTCTTCTTGTCATACACCAACAGTTGTAACCACCTAGATATCCAGAAGAAAACCTGCACCCTCCTCTCACACTAGAAGAATCTCTTGGGCTCAAAAACCAACTATAAGATGATGTGATAAGAAACTTCATTAACAACCCAAATATTATAGGTAACCCAAAATTCCAAATGCTAAAGCCGTTTCAGATAATGAAGCGCAGGGAGATCCTTTAGAAGCATTGATGGAGCAACAAATTCCCACTATTGTTGTCCATAACAACATTGCAGTTGAAATCGCACCAGGAATATTTTTGAATATTAACACCAATTTGAATGACCAAAAAAAGCAAAAATTAATCTAGATCCTTTCTAAATACCAACAGGCTTTTGCTTGGGAGTATCCCGACATGAAGGGCATTGATCCCCAACTATGTACACATCATATCTATATCGAAAAAGATACTCGACCCATCTGAAATCCCCAACGAAGATTAAACCCTCATCTCAGGGACATTGTCAAAGAAGAATTACAGAAACCGTTGGATGTAGATTTCATATTGTAACACCCTATTTCCCCCAGTCTGTAAAAATAACTATACTGGCCAAGAACTGTGGCAAACTCAAAAATGTGAATGTGTGATGTGAATGGACCTTGTGGAAAAGGTCGATGAATGTAAATAATAATATAAATATATATATGTATTGCAGGACTGTTGAGAGGGGAAGGTGATGAAAAAGAGACCACGATGGTTGAAGAAAGGTGGTGGAAGGCACCTAGAATGGTGGCAAGGCACCTAGAATGGTGGCATTAACTTCCACCAAAACCAATACCGTATTTGGACTTCACTGGCCCGGAGAACCAAGAGCGGCTCACTGGCCCCGAATTAAATGACTCGCCAGGTTGGTAGGTAAAGGGATCCTCATGAGTAATGAGGGATGGGGGTGAACCGCCCATCCGTAGAGTCCTCAGACCTGACCACCACGAGGAAGATCGTGCCATACACAACCTTGCTGAAAGGAGAAAAGGCAGGAAGAGTGTGGGATCAAGGGGAGATGTGAGGGGAAGAGGAGAACTCTGGAAAAATACAGAGGGAGTGATAGCGGAGAAGAAGGAGAGTAACCTTCATTCTCGGTCACTGGCAAACAGAGATGCAGTTCTACAACATTGTGGTCTCAGCTCAGGGGTGGCTAGTGGTAAATCCGTTGGGAGTTGTTGAGCCTACGGTTGGGTGGAAACGAGCACCCCTCTCAGTGGTTGCATCAAACCTGGTGTTTTTCTAATAAGTGTTATATCTTGTATCTTGAATTGAATAATTTGACATGTATGCTCAAGGTTGTGAAATTATGAATGGATTTTGTATAATAATGTATGTGGTGGATTATGATCGAAAATAGTGGTTACTTGTGTATAAATAGAATGACTCCACATGTCTTACGTTTATATATATATATGTATGTATCCACTGAACTAACTTAGTTTTCAAGTCTGTGTTTGGGAAATTTATTCCCTTATTTGCCTCAGGTAATGTCCCAGATAGACCTTCCTACAAGGGCACCCTTTTTGGGAAAGTCCCCTCACTTTCTAGAGCCGGTGTAAACCCCCGGTATAAGACTGTCGTCTTAATACGCCCTTGAAATGGCTCACTATCCAGTCACATGAGTTAATAGCTCGGAGACCTCTAGAAACCTTCCAGTTGGGCCTTCAAATCTGGCGAACCTTACCAAGAACTTGAAGGAGGATTTGATAGTGTACGTATTAGAAATCCAGCACGAGAGAGAGAGTGGTCTCGTAAGTTATGATGTTTCGGTGTTTCGGCACCCGGGGTATCCAAGTGCGAGTCCACACGTACTCGCAAGTCCTGAAACCCCGATTTGCGAGATCTCGAAATGGTAGTGTGTGGTTAAGTCTTGATTAACGGATGAAATCCTTTCGGAGGATCCAAGGTCTGTAATGACCGTTAGATTTGAGGGAGAGATGCAGGCATTAATGCCACGACCCTTTTTACCCTTGCAATAAATGAAGAAATCGGGACCGTAGACCCCATGATCCATGGAAGTACCTGGACCGTCCATCTATAGAGTACACGTGGCTGCTGGTAAGCGCTTCAGTGTTTCGGCACCCGAGAAACCAAAGGGCAAGAACCCTTGTCTTCACAAGTTGCGAAATCCCGATCACCGAAACCCCAAAATGGTGTGAGATGTGAATGAGGTTAAGGAAAGCCGGGATTTGATCGTGACCATCGATCATCCCGAAAAGATCACGACCGTTGATCTTGGCTGAAGGTTGTCGCCGTCTATCAGAGGGACACGTGGCTTCCGGTCGATGTTTCGGCATCCATGAAACCAGAGGGCCAGAATACCTTGCCCCCTCAAATCGCGAAATCCCGATACGCGCTGTAATGGAGAGGAGAAGTCCCGAAAGAATCTGTACCGTCCATCAGAGGAGATGCGTGGTGAGCTGTCAAAGTTCCAGGAAAAGTCCTGAAATCTCGTGGACTGTTGGATCCACCCTCTTAAGAGTCATCGATCTCTTACACGAATTTCCCTAATGGAATTCGGAGATTTGAATGACAAGGAGTCTTGGAGTCGTTGCATTTTGAACTCCCGAGTATCGAGACCCCGAAATGATCCATACCGTTGGATCAGGGGAGGCTTACGGCTGTTGATCTCCCTTTGGAGGGAAACTTTGGAGACCTTGGAATTTTCGGGGATTTGAATGGGGAAAGGTAGAAGTCATGCATCGCAATTCCCTGAATCGTGAAAAGCCGATAAGCGCTTGGTTGGCTTAAGCGCGTGGACACGGAACAGGGTCACGTGGACAAGACCCCAAGAAGGAAACTTGCCACTCGCTAGCCCTGTCGGGGTTCGACGTTTCACTGTTTTAGCTTCGGGGTTTGCAAATTTGAAAGACTCGACATTCTGGTAGCACTGAGCCGCAAAGTGTGAAAAGGCATCGTACTGGTCCGTCCCGTAGTCCTGACCCACGATCACATGGAGGTGGACATATGAGGAACTAGCTGACGCTAGGCCCCCGTAAGTATCTCGGGGATTCTGATCATCGAGTAATCGACGAAAAAATTATTATGCCATAGCGGGTGTGTGACAAATTAGTATCAAAGCATGGTTACAACACTTGGCCTGATTGGGCTCATGAACGAGTTGCGCAGAAGCTCTGTTCGGAACACTCCTAAAAAGAGTAACCCCCTGTCTTAACCTTCCTAATCAAAAGACAAAGTTAAGAATGAAAAACCCCTATTGTGTGTGTGTACATGTGAAAATATGAATTATGCACTGGTTATAAATAGATATAAATATTGACTAACAACCAGCGTTTTTCCCTTTTGCACACAAGCGGAAGATCAACCACGGGAAATTATCAACGCATAGTATGGTGACTCACCATGAAGTGGGAGAGGGCTCCCACAATAGAGACGAAGAGTTTGATGAAAGGAGGGCAGTAGGGACCCCTCCAGATCTAGCCGAGACTGTGAGGAGTCTCATGGTCGAATTACAAAGCTGCAAGGCTGACAATGAAAGGATGATGAAAGAACAAGAAAAGCAAACAAAAATTAACGCAGTTTTACTACAGAGTTTATCCGATCTACAAAGACAAATGCAGCATGAACCTGAAACTCAGAAACATGGTCATATCAGTGGTCACACTGAGAGGAGCACCTCAAAAAAGGTCCACCCTTGAGGTAAAGGGAAAGTGTTGAATGATTCCTCTGAGAAGGAAGCTGGCGATTCGGAGGGCTCTTCTAGCAGCAGAACCAGTTTCTATTCCCAAAAGAAACAGAAGAAGCAAAAGCCTTCCAAAGGTCAAAAATTCGAAGAATTCAGAAAAACCAAACCACCCTCCTTCGACGGTGAAATAAAGAGGGGAGAGGAAGCATAGGCCTGGCTTCTTGGACTAAAGAAGTATTTCAGAGTCCATGAATTTTTAGAAAATATGAAGGGCCGAGTGGTCACCTTCAACTTGAACGGAAAGGCTTCCATTTGGTGGGAAGACCTTAAGAATGTGAAAGGGGTTCGTGAAGATAACTTGTCTTGGGAACGGTTTGAGAAATACTTTTGGAAGAAGTATCTGTCGGAAAAATATTTTGACGAAAAGACTAAAGAGTTTTATGAACTCAAATTGGGACAACTCACTATAGAAGAATATGTCAACAAATTCCTTGATTTGTTGAGGTATGTACCCTATATAAAAGCGGAAAAGGAAAAGGTGCAACGCTTCATCAGTGGACTACCTAAGGACTATCAGAACATAATTGAATTTGTTGAGCCAAAGACTCTAGTAGGTATTATTCGAAAGGCAACCTATTGTCATGAACAGTTTGGGCATCGAGCAGAACCTCGCGAAGGATGGAAACAAAAGAATAGTTCAAGATTTTAGAAAAGGGGAATTAAATCCCTAGGATTTAAGAACTATAAGAAGAACCCAAGAATGAGCTTCCCAGCCCGGAGTATGCACCAACAGAATTTTCCCTCCTTGAGCGGAAATAAAACTTCTGGACCCATATCAGTGAAGACTGATAACCCAAAGAGAGAACCTTTGAAATGCTGGGGTTGCGGGGAAGAACATCTATTGAGAGACTGTCCACACCGAAAACAGAATAGTTGAAGGATTTATAACATCCAAGAAGCTACTACCGTCAATGATGTGGCCATGAGTGAGCCACAAATTTACGTAGCCTTGGATAATAACCAAGTTGACCACCAAGCTTCAATGGTGGAAATAGAAGGTATGATTTCCAACCATATAGTGTCTGTTTTAATTGACCCTGGTTCAAATTTGAGTTATATAGCCCCTAAAGTTGTTGATAAGTGTAAACTACAGCCACAAAAACATACCAAGCCATGGTTGGTACAGTTAGCCACTGTCACCAGAAGAAGGGTAGCAAAGGTTATACCAGCTTGCCAATTGATGTTGGGTAAATCCCCCACCCAAGCAACCCTTAAGATATTACCCCTGGGATCGTATGATCTGTTGATTGGTATGGATTGGCTAGCTTCCCATAAATCCAGATTGGACTGTTACCATAAGACCTTAGAATGTGTAAGTAAGGAGGGGAAAAGGATAACCCTTAAAGGGATCCGAAAACCTGTCTCGGTGAGACAAATATCAGCTCTGCAAATGAGAAAGTATTTCCGAAAGGGATGTCCCCTATATGCAATACAGGTGTTGAAAACAATCGAAGGTGACAAACCAATCCCTGACAATCATCCTATCCTGAGAAAATATAGAGATGTGTTTCCGGAAGAGGTACCGGGTTTACCTCCGAGAAGGGACATTAACTTCTCGATAGAACTTGCACCAGAAGCAGTGCTGGTGTCTAGGACACCCTACCAAATGAGCACACCCGAGTTAGTCGAACTCAAGTTGCAATTAAAAGAAATGATGGATAAAGGCTATATTCGACCCAGCGTGTCTCCATGGGGAGCACCAGTCTTGTTCGTGAAAAAGAAGGACGGTACCCTTAGACTGTGTATAGATTATAGGCAACTCAATAAAGTAACCATAAAGAACAAGTACCCCTTGCCCAGGATCGATGACTTGTTCGATCAATTGGGGGGTGCGTCTATTTTCTCAAAGATTGACTTGAGGTTGGGATACCATCAAGTCTGAATCAAGGGTGAAGACATTCATAAAACTGCCTTTCGAACGAGGTATGGTCACTATGAGTTCGTGGTAGTGCCATTTGGGTTGACCAATTCCCCTGCCACTTTTATGTGCTTGATGAACAATGTACTCAACAAATTCCTAGACAAGTTTGTGCTTGTTTTTATTGACGATATATTAATTTACTCCAAGAACAGAAAAGAGCATGAAGAGAATCTTAGACTTGTGCTACAAGTGCTAAGAGAACATCATCTCTATGCCAAGTTCAACAAATGTGACTTCTTCCAAAAGAAAATACATTGCTTAGGCCACCCCCTATCTGAAGAAGGGGTAGTAGTAGACCCTGACAAGATCAGGTCTATCATGGAATGGCCTACCCCAAAGGATGTTTCGGATATCAGGTCCTTTATGGGATTAACAGGTTACTATAGGATATTTATAAAAGGATTCTCCAAGATTGGTTGTCCAATCACTGTCCTCCAGAAGAAGGGGACAAAATTCCCGTGGACACAGAAATGTGAAGAAAGATTTCAAACCATGGAACATCTACTGACCCATGCACCCACGCTAAAGATCGTCGATCCAGAAGCTGACTTCCTCGTGTGCACAGATGCCTGTAAGGAAGGGCTCAGAGGAGTCCTTATGCAGGAAGGAAGTGTGATCTGCTATGAATCCTGAAAATTGAACGAGCATGAAGTCAACTATGTGACCCATGATATAGAGCTGGTTGCCATAGTGCATGCCTTGAAAATGTGGAGGCATTACCTCCTGGGAAGAAAATTTGTACTTATGACATATCACTGTGGATTGTGATACCTTTTTTATCAACCAAAGCTCAATGCTAGGCAAGCTAGGTGGATGGCCCTCCTTAGCGAGTTTGATTTCGAAATCAAACACATTAAAGGAAAGGCAAATAGGGTGGCCGATGCCCTTAGCAGAAGTATGAAAACAATTCACCTGGCAGCGGTGAGCACCTGCGAGACAGATGTCAAGGAAAGAATTAGAAATGCACAAGAAACAGATCCCTTCGTCCAAACCGTGACCATGTACCTACAACAAGGACTTGCCGAAGAAAAATATGAAGGCTATCAGATGACCGAAGGAGGTCTGCTCACTTACATAAGCATATTTTATATTCCAGATTGTGACGACTTGAAGAAGTTCATACTGGAGGAACTACATAAAAGACCCTATTCTGGTCATCCAGGATACCAGAAGATGATCACGGCCACTAGGAGACAATTCTATTGGCCTGGAATGAAGAAAGACATAGCCGAGTACTTGGCCAAATGCATAGAGTGCCAACAAGTTAAAGCAGAACACCGACACCCAACAGGATTATTACAACCTCTACCAATCCCAGAATGGAAATGAGAAACCATCTCCATGGATTTCATCATTGGATTTCCAACATCAACCAAACAGAACGATGCCATTATGGTAGCGGTGAACAAATTAAGCAAGTATGCCCATTTCATCCCTGTCAAATCCACTTGCAAAGAAATCGATATCGCCCATGTATTCATGAAGGAGATATTTAGACTGCATGGTATGTCGAAAGAGATCGTGTCTGACCGAGATACGAAATTTACTTCTAACTTTTGGAAATCACTGATGGCTGGCTTAGAAACCAAATTGTTGTTTAGCACTGCCTATCACCCTCAAACCGACGGACAAACAGAAAGACTGAACCAAATACTTGAAGACATGCTAAGAATGCATGTAATGCACCAACCTAGGAAGTGGGAAGACTACCTTCCACTAGTAGAATTCGCCTACAACAACAACTACCAAGCATCCTTAAAGATGAGTCCCTTCGAAGTCCTCTATGGTAGACCGTGTAACACTCCAGTCAGCTGGAGTAATCCTGTAAACAGGATTTCTTTTGGACCCGACATGTTGAAAGAAATGGAACAACAAGTGACTCAGATAAAACAAAACCTGAAGGTCGCTCAGAATTTACAGAAACGTTATGCCAACCAAAAGAGAACTCTAAGAGAATTCAAAGCGGGAGATCATGTATATCTCAGAGTTAGGCCCAGGAAAAGTTCCATAAAAATGGGATCTTGTGCCAAGTTAGCACCTCGGTATTGTGGACCCTTTGAGGTTCTAGATAGAGTGGGACCTGTAGCCTATAGGCTAGCACTACCTCCCACAATAAAAGAACATAATGTTTTCCATGTTTCATAATGTTTTCCATGTTTCATTATTGAAGAAATATGTACATGATGCTAACCATATAATTGATTGGTTTGTGATCTAGGTGGAACCGGAGGGATAATTTCTACTAGAACCTCAGTGCATACTGGATAGAAAAGAAACCCCACTCCGAAACCGAACCATTGCACAGGTCAAGGTGCAATGGAGACATTTTGGCCCAGATGAGGCTACATGGGAAATGGAGGATGCCATGAGACATGCATATCTGATTTTGTTTACTTTTGTACATGCATGTCATGCTGATAGATAAAAACATCGAGGACAATGTTCCTTTAAGGGGGAGGGAATTGTAACACCCTGTTTCCCCTAATCTGTAAAAATAACTATACTGGCCAAGAACTGTGGTAAACTCAAAAATGTGAATGTGTGATGTGAATGGACCTTGTGGAAAAGGTCGATGAATGTAAATAATAATATAAATATATATATATATGTGTGTGTGTGTGTGTGTGTGTGTGTGTGTGTATTGCAAGACTGCTGAGAGGGGAAGGTGCTGAAAAAGAGACCACGATGGCTGAAGAAAGGTGGTGGAAGGCACCTAGAATGGTGGCGTTAACTTCAACCAAAACCAATACCATATTTGGACTTCACTGGCCCAGAGAACCAAGAGCAGCCCCCTGGCCCCGAATTAAATGAATCATTAGGTTGGTAGGTAAAGGGCTCCTCATGAGTAATGAGGGATGGGGGTGAACCGCCCATCCGTAGAGTTCTCAGACCTGACCACCGCGAGGAAGATCGTGCCACACGCAACCTCGTCGAAAGGAGAAAAGGAAGGAAGAGTGTGGGATTAAGGGGAGATGCGAGGGGAAGAGGAGAACTCTGGAAAAATACAGAGGGAGTGATAGTGGAGAAGAAGGAGAGTAACCTTCATTCTTGGTCACTGGAAAACAGAGACGCATTCTCGCAACATCGTGGTCTCAGCTCGAGGGTGGCTAGTGGTAAATTTGTTGGGAGTCACTGAGGCTACGGTGATCCGTCAGGATTTTTCGAAATGACTTATGGTTGAGTTTTATTTGCATGAATTAATTGACCATTGGGAAACTTAACGAAAGAGAGAGAAAAGAGAATGAATCATACAGCCATTAACATATTTTCAAATCTGAAAAACAATGAAAAACAACAAACCATAATGCACAAGTTTGATAACGGAGTTCGGCACAACTTTGCCTACGTCTCCGGGCCTTTTATCTGTGAGGGAGGCTTCTTTATTTCTGTTTGAAAGCTTATTAGTACATATTTACAATGCCGAATGGCTTCTAGACTGATCTGGTCATGTTCGCCATGATCTCTAGAATCTTGCACAACTTACGGCACCTGAAACGGATGTCCCGAGCTCTCAGAAATCGTCCGACAGCATCTCTACCTCAACAGCTTCCCTGCCTCAAACTGGCTTAGACCTGGCTTTGCCTCAGCATCTCTGCTCTCCAAAACCGTCCAAAATCTCTCCAAAGGCTTCCAAAAGCTTCAACATGGCCTTGTTTAAATAGTGGGAAAGTTGGTTTCTCATCCCCAACTTCCTCCCAAAAATTAGGCTCTAAAAAAGCCCAATAACCCCCAATTACATTAAAAATTGGTTTAATTACATTTAATAAATCAAAAGTGGTTAAATAACCCACTTTAACCATATAATATGGTTATATTTGGGCTAGGCACCTTTATCCTGGGCGCGCGCCCCCTTAAGCGGTCACATGGAGGTTCATGTGGCCATGCGCTAGCCCCTTAGCTACGCGCGGGCCACCCCTTAACCACTGGACTGGTCACATGTTAAACAAAAACCCGCATAAAATATTATAATGGTTATAACCGTTGGTTTGAAACCGCACATATAACGGTTAACCACGTTAAATATTAAACTCGCGCCATGTTTTTAAACCGCGCCATATTTTTAAACCGCGCCAACCGTTAACATTTATCACGGGTCATATGACAATTCCCGCGCGCACAAACCCCGCGTGAATTAATGTAACGGTCACATGGAAAGTGGTCCTTATGCCCAAAACCACGGGCTTTACATATATCAAAAGGGCAAACAATAGAGCCGTGGGTATAACTGTATAACCGCGCAGGCATAATGTTTAAACCCCCCTCCGCGCATATGGTCATATGTAACTAAATGCAACCATGAAACCGCGGGACGGGGCCAAGCCCTGGCCCGACCCCCCGGCATTATACACAAACTTAAAACTTAAATACATATAAGCCCATATACATAACAAGAACCAACGGACGGTATACCAGTTAGTGGAGGTTTGTGAAGACATTGAATCGTGGGGAGGTCCGGGGGTCGAACCCCGCGTCCTCCATAAATTTTTAATAAACAAACCAAATAGTCAAACCCAAGGTGCCACGTGGCAGCCCTTGATTGGGCCACGTGGCACCCTATCATTTGCCTAAAATGATGCCACGTGTCACTAAATGATTTGACCATCAGAAACCAATCAGAATCTGCCACGTCACTTGCCGTACGCCCAGTCACTTGCCACGTCAACCTGCCACATCACTCGAGCCACATCATCCACTGACGTCATCCGTACCACGTGTCACCCTTCCAGTGGTGACACGTGTCACCTTCGGATTGGCCCAACTGTGCGTCGAAAAGTCCAAACTGCATGCCACGTGTCATCTCCTGGTGCTTCCACGTGTCACCTGTACGGACGTGCCACGTGTCACACGTACGGACATGCCACATGTCCCTATACGGACTGACACATGTCATGTACGGACTGTACGGACAGGTACAATCAGCATCCAAAATTTTGCCTGTTTGGCTTAGCGGACAGAATGCGATATCTTCTTCATACGGACTCTGTTTGACATAAAAATTATACCACCGGAATCAAGAAGACGAGACGGATGCAATGGTGTTGGCTTCGTCGGATTCTGAGCACTTTCATTTTTGAGCATTTTTCATGCCCTGATAGGCTTCTGNNNTTCTGAGCACTTTCATTTTTGAGCATTTTTCATGCCCTGATAGGCTTCTGAATCCGATTTCGGATCATACGGTTGGGTGGAAACGAGCACCCCTTTCAGCAGTTGCATCAAACCTAGTGTTTTTCTGATAAGTGCTATATCTTGTATCTTGAATTGAATAATCTGACATGTATGCTCAAGGTTGTGAAATTATGAATGGCTTCTGTATAATAATGTGTGTGTGGTGGATTATGATCGGAAATAGTGGTTACTTACGTATAAATATAATGACTCCATATGACTCACGTTTATATATATATGTATCCACTGAACTAACTTAGTTTTCAAGTCTGTGTCAGAAAAATTTTCCCCCTCAAATCGCGAAATCCTGATACGCACTGTAATAGAGAGGAGAAGTCCTGAAAGAATTTGGACCGTCCATCAGAGGAGACGTGTGGTGAGCTGTTAGAGTTTCGGGAAAAGTCCTGAAATCCCATGGACCATTGGATCCACCCTCTTAAGAGCCGTCGATCTCTTACACGAATTTCCATAACAGAATTCATAGATTTGAATGACAAGGAGTCTTGGAGTCGTTGCATTTCGAACTCCCGAGTACCGAGACCCCGAAAGGATCCATACCGTTGGATCAGGGGAGGCTTACGGCCATCAATCTCCCTTTGGAGGGAAACTTTGGAGACCTCATAATTTTTGGGGATTTGAATGGGGAAAGGTAGAAGTCATGCATCGCAATTCCCCGAATAGCGAAAAGACAATAAGCGCTTGGCTGGCTTAAGCGCGTGTGAGATCGGAAGA
>CBVK0100043500.1:0-34356 GCA_900067695.1 Picea abies | reverse complement strand
TAATACGACTCACTATAGGGTCAGTGCGGCCGCGACTTCAAGTCACGAGTATCTGTGATTTGATTTAAACTCCTAGGAACATGAAAATATGTAATATAATCAAAGTTGCGTTCCAAGAGACGTACCCTAAGGAATCGTCGGTGTAAAGTTGGGTCATGAACCCGGTATATTCTGTTTAGCTATGACACAACCAGTTGAGCGTCTAGATAGACCCGGAGACGAGAGATACCCAATGACAAAGCGTCATTAAGAAACTCATTAACTACACTATACTCAACAACATTATTTGTGGTGTCACCTAAGCATATACCTCCAGAAGATAACAACTGACCCTATGGTGTAAAGATTACCCAAGCTGCGGAGGCAAGCCTCTGCGTGTGTCGACTAGCACCGTCCGCATACCCAATGAACACTTCAGACTCACTTGACATCTTCCATATTGATGAAAGATAACATCAATGACACGTCCATAACACGTTTTTAAAAGAAATGTAAAAAGTAATAGTACAAAGACTATACATATGTTACAAAAAGTTACCCACAATGACCTTTATATGAGTAATACTTCTTGAGGTAGAGCCCATTTCTAGGCTCCACCAAAGAATTCCCTTCAAAATTGAACAAACGATAAGTGCCCTTTTTTAATACCTCTTTGATAATGAAGGGTCCGAACCACATGGGTTTAAACTTTCCTGCCCCCAGGGGGTCCTTATCTTGGTCATAGACTAGGACAAGGTCGCCCTCAGAAAAAATCCGAGGATGAACGGACCTATCATACTGACACTTGACCTTCTGTTTATGAGCCTCGTTGGCCAGAGACGCATCGCGACGCTGCTCAAGGTGTACTAACCGCTCTTCAAGTGGAGAAGTGTCTGGCAATAACTATACTACCAATTTCAGAGATGGGATTTGACATTCGATGGGCAAGACTGCCTCCAGTCCATAAACAAGTTGGAAAGGTGAGAAACCGGTAGCAGTCTTAACAGATGTTCGGTAAGCCCATAATGTCGAGTATAACATCAAATGCCAATTTGACTTGGCTGAGTTGATAGTTCTCTATAGGATAGTCTTAAGAGTTTTGTTTACAGCTTCCACCTGCCCATTGGCTTGGGGGTAGTAAGGTGATGAATGCTCTTGTTGTAACCTAAGCTTTGACATTAACTTGATCATCATTTGATTCTAAAAGTGACTGCCATGGTCAGTGACAATCTCTCTCGGGACGCCGAACCTTGTTATAATTTGGTTGAATAAGAAGAGAGTTGCAGTCTCTCCATCATCTTTAAACGTTGGCATAGCTTCGACCCACTTAGTGAAGTAGTCTACAACTACGATGATATAGCGGTGCCCCCTTGCTGATGGGGGGTTTCATGTAGTGTAATCAATCTCCCACTTAGTGAAGGGACCAACTGTGATGACAGGAAACATAGGAGTTGGATGTGCCCTCATCTTCCAAGAGAAGATTTGGCACGGATGGCACTTCTTGACTGACTCGATACAATCTTTGATAAGTGTGGGCCAGAAGTAACCTGCTCGTAAAATCTTTTGGGCTGTTGCCAAACCAGATAAGTGACTGCCACAAGCTCCTGTATGACAATCGTTAAGCACTATGACAGCCTCCTCATGAGTGAGACATCGATGCAAGATGCAGTCTACACCTCTCCGATACAATGTATCATTGAGTATGAGATAGTTCTTAGCCTGATGGCGTATCCGCCGACGCTCGTCACGAGAAGCAGAGGTGGGGCACTTCAAAGTCTGGAGATAGATCAGTATATCTCCGTACCAGGGGTCTGAAGATTCAATCAAAAACATATCCCTCCGGATAGGCGATTCCTCAGGCCCAACATCACCTAATTCAACCGGAAGTTCCGAAATACGTTCTGCGAAGACCATGACTTCTTGGACTTTGCTGAAACGAAGTCTAAGTCAAATTCTTGGAGGATGACCATCCATCTACTGATTTTTCCACTGATAACTCGTCGTGTCAACATGTACTGGAATGGATTCACGACAGCAACGATGGTGGTCTTACGAAATAGAACATAGTGACGGAACCGTTGAACAGCATGAACTGATGCCAACGCAAGTTTTTCGAGATGGGAATAATTATGTTCCGGTCCTATGAGGCCTCGGCTCAGGTAATAGATCACGTATTCTGAAAATGAATCATCTTCCTGAACTAAAACCATGCCTATGGTTGACTCTGCAGCAACCAGATATAATAGGAAATCCTTGTTATAATTAGGTGGTCGTAGCAGAGGTGCAGTTGTGAGGGCACGTTTTAATGCGTCGAAAGAGCGTTGAGCGGCCTTGTCCCCCAAAAAAGGAACATCTTTCTTCTGCAAACGCATAAAGCCGTTGGTGATTTCGGCATAGTTGGCGATGAAGCGTCGTAAGAAGTTTGCCTTGCCTTGAAGACTTTGAAGCTGTAAGATTATGCGTGGGGGGGGCAACTAGATTATTGCCTCCACCTTCAGAGGATCCACCATGATCCCTGTTGTTGATACAATGAAACCTAACAAACGTCCTGACGTGACGTAAAAGCTACACTTGTTGGGATTCAAGTGAATCCTAAAGTAGCAACAGCGTTCGAAGATTAGTCTGAGGTGCATAGGATGATCCTTTCACTTGCGAGAGCATGATGCTAAATAATCTAGATAAGCCTCGACTATATGTTTGAGGTCATGAAACGCAAAAGACATGGCCCGCTGGAAAGTGGCTCCAGCGTTTTTGAGGCCAAAAGGCATCTTACGATAGGCAAATGTACCCCACGGACAAATGAATGTCGTTTTGTGTTGGTCTTCAAGTTTGATTTGGATTTAATTATATCCTGAAAAACCATCCATGAATGAAAAGGCTTCACAACCGGCACATTCATCAATGATCTGGTCAATGAATGGGGTTGGAAAATTATCTTTTGGACATGCCTTGTTCAAATCATGAAAATCTGTACATACACGAATCGTGCCTTGTTTTTTATTGACTGGCACGGGGTTTGACACCCATTGAGTCAAATGAATAGGGTAAATGAAACCTGCCTTGAGCAATTTCTCAACCTCAAGCTTGATGGCTGCTGCTTTCTTAAGATTGACTGGATGAAGTTTTTGTCGAACAGGCTTAGCATCAGGATACATTGTGATTTCATGTTCAACTATTTTCGGATCGATATCTGGCATTTCCTCATAAGACTAGGAAAAAACGTCGCGGAATTCTTTGAAAAGATCCGTGTAAATCTGAATCTCTTCGGGGGAGCAATCTGCCCCGACGAAGACATTCTCCACAATGCCAGGGTTTCGAGAGATGTCGATAGGTATAGTTTCAGCGATAGTCACCATATTGCCCTCAGCATAAATTTCCTAGGTAGCTAAGAGATTAATAGGACATGGTTGAGCTCCCGTCATGGTGATAGTGAATTCTCCTGCCGTGATTCGACTTAACTCTGGGAGGAAATATGATCTGTGATGAAGATCTTCCCAAGGTTTGTCCAGACTAGTCATTGCTTCGATTGCTGCTTCGTCATAAGGCAAGACTAAGTCTAACCAATCGACGTTGGTGAGAGAATCCTGAGCCCAGATAGGCTCTAGAGGTGGATCCAACTCTTGTGCAGGAGTCGGATCAGGGTCATCTGAAGCTTGTTGGACTAAAGAGTATGCTACTTTAGTGGCCGACAAGGGCATGGACATACCGGAGTGCCCTATCTCACCCATCGTGGCTGATGGGGAAGGAAGAATCCATGGATCCACAAAGTAAGTCGTGCGGAACGACGAAACTTGAAAAATCTCAGCCTTGTGGTGATTCGATATAAATTTGACATCGTCATGAGGAGGTGGGTAATCAAAGGTACCCATCAAAGATGGGCACAACCAACTCCTACATTAACGACACCGACTTGAGGATTATCAATCATGGGAACCGTGGATGCCCCCAAAGCTGGGTCAGGTCTAGAGAAGGACAATTGATCGATGGTCACTATCCAGCCTTTGTGTGGAAACAACAAGACTCGGAAAACTGTAGCAACCACAACTTGCATAGCATAAGTCCAACTCTGACCTAACAAGAGGTTATAGTCGAGGGGAGAATCAACTACCTCTACTTCGACACACATAGTCTTCCCTCCTAACTGCACAGGGAAAGAAGGAATGATACCATGTGGTCGGAAAGAACGACCATCGAACGCAGTGAGGAGAGTAGGTGATGGAGACAAAGTGGGCTGGACAATGGCCTTCCAACATGCTAACGACATAACGCATGTCGAGGCGTCCTCGTCGACCACCGTGTGAAAGATATTGCGTGTAAAAGTTTTTGTGGGATGAGCCACTACTATCTGAAATGCTACGTGGTAAGGCAGACGAGGTTTTAAGTCAGTGGTATCTAACATGATGGTACCCGGGTTACAAGACTCAGTAGAGCCTAAAGCAGTTAACAAGGCTTTCCTCTGAGCAGGGCAACTTTGGAGGACCTCCAAAGTAGACATTGCACAAGGGGTTTGTGATAAATCTTCCACCACAGAGTAATTTTGGGCAGCCCTTGCGTTTGGGTTGTGAGAAGCTTTCTTAAATGCACCCTTTGGAATGCGTGTCATTGTTTCACCCAACGTCTTCTCGATCTGAAGAGGAAGAGATGGGATCTCAGCTTCTTTACCCTTCTCAGAGGCGCTTGGTTTACTATATTCATGTGCTCTTGTTGTTATTAAAGCATCACCCCTAACCATATATACGTTCGCGGATGAGGAATTGTTTGGGGGAGGGCAAGTTTCTTGTCTGCCCCCTTCAGCACTTGTAGAGGCTTGAGTTAAATTTTGCCCATGCTGAAAGGGATTAGTCAACATGGCTTGTTGTTGCTGTGTGAAAAAATTTTGGGCCTCTGCAAGTCGAGGACAGAGATGGGTTTGGTGGTCTTCCGCACACAAGTTGCACAGATACCTCGCCTTCCATTTTTCTGTGGTGCCCTCGCCAGCATTATCAGTGGGTTTTTTCTCCCCCTTGCCCTTTTTTCGTTGTTTTTTCTTCCCTTCAAGCTACTGGGTGGCCTTTGGGTTAGTTGTCTGCATGGAGTGTACTTTCGAAGTTTGGGTAGGAAGAGCAGCCAAAGCAGTAGTCTGGCTGGCCACTGAGTGTTGGATAGATAACTGTTGCAATTGTTTTGTCAATTGCTCAGCGGGCTTGGTTTGGGATGAACCAACAATACCATCAGCATGTGGTCCATCTCTCTGTCTAGTTTTATCCAGGATCAATCGTGGTGCATCCGGAAGGATGTTGTATAATAAACCAGACTGAGAATAGATGAGCTCAAACTGTTGAGCCCTCATGATGGCATCTTCTTCAGAGAAAACTCCTGAAGTCACAACGTCTTTGGATAATTTTGGGACTAAATACTTAAGGAACCACTCAAGCAGGAATGTTGGTGGGACTGGTACTTTGATTAGACTCTTTCGGCGTCTCCACTCTCGGATATGATCAGAGATATGGTCCGTTGTCGTCTATTCGAAATTGGCTAGCATCTCTGTGCCAGCGTTGTATCTCACAGGTAACTAGAAATGGTTAAGGAAGGCCATCGCTAGTTCGCCAAAAGAAGAGTATCGTGAGCGATCGAGCTCGATGTACCATTTCGTGGCACTCCTGATAAGAGTGCGTTGAAATAATCGCAACTAGACGGAGTCATCTTTCAATGAGTTAGATGAACACCAAAGATGGAAGGTATTCACGTGATCACCTGGATCTTCGTTAGGCTTGGCCTCGAACTTTGGAATGTCCGAAGGCAACTTCATTGGCATAGGAGGCTAATGTGGATCGTGACAAATAGGATCATTTAACAACCTTGTCAAATCTGGCAAGTGTAATTTCACCAAGAATGGTAGTTTGGGTTGCTAGTGATAGCCTGGGAAAAAGGGTCCTGGAGTTTAACTGGCGCCAGGTTGCCAGGAAAAGTTTGGCTGCTGGCTCAGATTCTGGTAGAAACCATGGCCTTGACCAGCGTAAGGATTTTGCATCTATGGAGACATCATTGGCTGATTCCCCATAAAGGACATAGGATATTGGGCATTCATCATGTTTGAAGGACTTTGGGAAGGATTACCCCATGCCGGTCCTGATGGGAGAGGCATAGAAGTCTGTCCAGGGTTCCATTGACTGTGGAAAGAATTACCCCAGAACAACATTCTAGAGGAGGGAACGGATCCTTGTCCTAAGTTCCAAGGTCCTACTATATGTGCCCCCGGCGCAGGAATAGTACCCTGCGCCGGAGTAGACTGTCCAAAAATGGGAGTGCCCCCAGATGGGAAAGCAGTGGATGCGAAAGTGTTGTTACCAAATGTCCCGTTCCAAACAAACGGTGATGAACCTACCGGCATGGTTTGCGCAGGTGCTCCTTGACTCTCGGCTCCAAATGAACTCGTGTGTGTAGGCTGCCTGGCGCACTGTTGATGCAGACCACCAAGCAAAGGGGACGAAGGAGAGATATGACCTCCAATGTAAGGAAAAGCATTAAAAGAGATAGGAATGCCCCCAAGTTGACCTTGCAGAGGAGCGTTAGAGCTCCCTGCCCCCAGATCCAAAGTCTGTAAAGTGGAGTGAGTGAGTGCAGGACTCGTACCTAAACTAGGCATACCGTATGAAAATGGAGAGCCTGTCGCACTAGGTGTGAAGGGAGTTGTGGTCGCCGCGATAGATGGGGTCGGTCCACTATGCGACGCAATTGTGGCCGAGACCATGGTGGCCCAGACCGATGACAGCAAGTTAGGAGATGCTTCTCCTGTGGTAGCAATGGTAGTGGGAATGGAAGAATTCCCAGAGGAAGTAACAACGTTTGTTTCCATAGCTATGTGAGGCACTGACAGGCGTTCGTAAAATTGAATTGGTACACTGACTGATGGCCAAGTATCAGTGGTTGGGGTTTCAACCAAGCCAATATTGGTGGTTGATTCCTTCGGGAGTTGTTCGGGCACAATGGTTTGTAACCCGGTTGCTTCGAAAGACCCTTGTTAGTCTAGCTTCCGCCTCAACGGTGGCGGGGGTGGCTCCAGTATAACCGGCGGCAGGCCCAGAAGCCTTCGTGACCAGCGAAGCTCGAGATCCTCCACTGTGTGAGAAGATCTAATGACACGCTAAGGTATTCTACACATGCAAACAGTAACACACACTAAAAAATAATCCCCTAAGAGATAAGTCAAGCAAACACTAAACTAGTTGGAAGAACAGTTACAACAACCAACACTAGAGCAACTTACTGGTGCAAGTGAAACTCGAACACGGAAGCACCCTCTGGGTATACTCTGCAAAGCGTGGCCCAATGTCTGTCCTAGGTACCGCGGTATACCCTCGCAGTCACCTGTGTATGTCTCTAAAAATATTGGCAACTAGTTTGCCAGCACGCGAACCGTCACCAGGCGGGTACAGTCAAAAGTCGGGTAGACCACAATGAGCAGGGTATCAAGCCCAAAACCTGTCAAGGGTATCGAGAGAAAATGGTCTGGAAGACAACTGAGGACCTCAAATGGATTCGAGACCCATGAAGCCTCGTGGCAAATGCAAACGACGGAATCCCAAAACAAATCCTCGATATGTGTTCTCCACTATGCTTGGTCCGACTTTGGACGGGTTATCTCCGCTACCTTTCCTTACGCGACCTCCTGTTTATCCCTTGTGTTAGAGGGGGGTCATGGATAACTTCCACGAAACTGGACTTCTACACTCCCTATCACAAACTCCAATGTTTGGTTTTGAGTGGCCTTGGAGAGTTTCCTCTCCAACCTAATCCAAGGCCCTAGTCCTGAACTAGTGTATGAACCCTACAAACAAAAGAGTCTAATAAATTTTAAATTAGCGTTGCTTTTATGGGATTTTTTACATCACGGGGTATGAAGGTGAAACTGATGATGTGTAAAGACTCAAAGAAAAAACGAAATGAAAAAAGCTGGAAACAAAAGACTTTTACTAAATGCAAAAATCAACAACTTTTCACAAAGAAAGAACTCTTTTTCTTTTCAACTTTTCTAAGATTTCATGCAGCAAACATAAAGGAATTTCGCTCGACTACGAGTTACTTATGCTCTAAATGCACTACAAAAAACTTATGAAAAAAGACTTCTCCCTAGCTATTGATGCAGAAACACAATCTTCAAACAAANNNAAATTTTTTTTTTTTTTTTTTTTAACGTGCTAATCAAGCAACAAAGGGAAAATACCAACAAGCCTACAACCAAGAAAAAATAAAATTCTAGCTTAAAGCGTAGATCACAAAGAATCAGAGCAAAGACACCCAATGGCAATCAAAAAAGCAAAGACTCTTACGCTTGTCTAAAAACCATAATTTTTTTTCTTTTTTTTTTTTCTTTTTATCTTTTCTATCAACTAGCAACTAAGAAAAAACAGGCTAAGGGTAAGAGGCCCTAACCTACTGAATGTTCAACCCTAGACTCAAACACCTGAGAGGAACACTTCTCACCAAAAGAGGGGATGACTGCCCCACCCTGATTGAAAAGAAGCCTATCAAGCACGCTACTGTCATTGAAATAGCATGCGTGCGAATGTGTGCTGAGCTACAACAGAATGTGTGTGCATGCGGTCTGACCTTGTACAGGCCGCGTGTATGTATAAATTCTAAGATAAAAAATAAAAACAGGCAGCCCAGACCCAGAAGAGGCCTCTGGTATTGACAACCAGGGTCCCTTGAAGGCTTGGATGCTTCTTCTAACAGAAAAGAAAAAATATTTGCAAGGAATAACAAAACACAAAAAGACAAACTGAGACAAGACTGTGAACCAACAAGACTCAGACAGGATCCAGAAAACCCCCTGAGAATGTATAACTCTAACAGGGAAGAGGAGGACTACCTCTCAAGTTCTCTGAACTCCTACATGCTACTAAAACCTCTACAGCTAGCATTCACACGTGGGCTGTAAGAGATTAGGGCGCGGGTACATGCGTGCAGGCCTTTTGCAGGCCACGTGTACCTCTGTGTGTCCCGAAAATTGTCGTCAAGCAATAGTCAGGGAAAACTGGTATAAAGAACCAGGCTCCCTGCTAGCTCAAGCCTTACAGAAAAAGATAGGCAAAGAAATAAAAAATCTAATCTCTTAAACTACCCAAAAACTCATCTAAATCCGGAAACCCTAAAGAGTATTCTCCCCAGTACGATCGTCAATTCTATTGTTGGGAAAAATACCCTACGGACTAGCAAACTAGGGTCAGACTTGCATGCATATTTTGACCGTAAAGAAATGACCTTTTAACCTACCACCCAAAACTTAAACCCCTCTTTCACGATACATGCATGGGAAAGAACTACTAACCTTTTTACTGATGTTTGGTGTAGATCCTCCGTTGCGCTTTGCCCACTTGCTTGCGCTGCTCCTTCCAAAGATAATCCTGCAATCAAGACAAAACACTACGCATGCATGCTACTTTTCTACTTGAGGGTTAGAAATTAAGCATAAATTACACAAATCATAGATAACTCATGCATTGGGATGGGAAAAGTATTCTTTTATTATTTTCAAAATGAATCAACTTACAATCAAAGTCGAGACCGGCCATCGTTCCTTGATCCTGATCCTGGGCTCCTCCACTTCTTTTGTTCTCTAACTGCTTTGCGTTAATTCTCCTTAGGCTTGAGGAAAGGCTAAAGGGTTGGGACAATGGATTCGATAAATGGGCAAAGTTTCTTCGCTATAATTTTTCCTCCTCCAAATGGTACCCCTACCCCTTCTTTTATAGGCTAGAAGGAGTTAGGGTTTTGGATGAACTCTCGGCCATGCATGGCTGGGAGTTTCAGTTAACTGACCCATAGATTTTTGTTCCGTCGGAAAATTTCCTATTTTTGTGTTTTGTTACGTAAACGCGGGCTGTAGTAGGCCTGCCAGCATTCACACGCGTGTAGTAGTGGATTAGGGCGCGTGGGCCTTGATTCAAAGAGGTTTTTCAGCAGATATTTTGGCAATGAAGGGATATGAGTTGGCCTGATGCCAGGTAAGCATGTGTGGTGCAATTTAGGGTTATAACACCAAGAAAATATATTAGGGATTTTTTTTCTAGTCTTTGTAGCTTAAGAAAAAAAAATTGCAAAATACCAGATGATTGTGACATTTGACGGTAAAAAACTTCATTTGAAAGAACTTGGGCTCATCTATTACTTTTGTGCGCTTTGTAAATTTCATTTACGAAATGATTATTGTAATTACAGTGATAAAAATATAGATGGATAAATAATGAACACTGTGAGAAAAGAGATGTCAAGATAGGGTTATTTATGAAATTATCGAGCTTTTCAGTTAAATAGTAACATAATATTATAGAATGGAGTTTCTTTGGTTGTTTTGAGTCTTTCTGTTGTAATGAAGTGAGTAATACCACGTGTCAATGAGTATTATCGTCATGGTGTAGGTATATAGAAATTGAATGTATAATGAGAAATTTTAAGATATTTGAGAATTCTTTGATTGTGATTTTTTAGAAAAATAAATGAGATTTCTGTATTGTGTGGTATCTTTTGTCATTATCCTTTCATTGGAGTATGTGAGGTATATACTACGATCTTGCAGAACTACCAAGGGTTTATGTGTCTTGATTGTACTTATATATGTTTTCTTCATAGTTTTTTTTTATGCAATTGATTATATAATGAGAAACTTCTGAAAAATTGAGAGTGCACTATCTGCATTTTTTGAAAAAGTTGAATGAAATTTGTGTATTGTGAGGTGTCTTCTATGAATATTTTATCATTGGAGTGTGTGTGGTATATATTGTGATCTTGCAAAGCTTCCAGGAATTTGTATGTATTTACTTCATTTATATGTGTTTTTTCACAGTTTTTTTGTAGCATTTGACTATATTATGTGAAATTTGCTAAAATTTGAGAATGCATTTTCTGCAGTTTTTTGAGAAAGATGAAATATATTTGCATAGTGAGATGTATCTTTTGTTATTTTCCTTTCAATACAGAGTATGAAGTGTATGTTGTTCTTTTGTAGAGCTACCATGACTTTGTTTATGTGTGTGTGTGTGTGTGTGTGTGTGTGTGTGTGTGTGACAATTGGGAAATAGGATACAGAAAACAAGAGAAATCAAAGCTAAAGAAAACAAAAAGAGGGTGAGCATTTTTTAAACTGTATTGTTATTATTTGCAATTGCATGTTGTCATAGGCATGGCTTGGGAATTGTTTGAGGAACATTGATTAGAAAATGGAATAAAAAATAGATGTTGAAATCTATCAAATGAAGGAGCAATGCACTGTACATAATAGTGTTGACCAATTATTCAACAACAATGGTCTGTTTAGAATACATGCATTTTCATATATGCTAGGGCACTATTTATTTGATGCATTTCAAGTCCTATTCATTTTGGGTATTCCTCCACTAAATTGTGAAATGGATTGATAGACCATTTCTTAGTTTGTTTAAACAATGGAAATGAAGAGGCATTAGAGTCGTATCAATATGAATTAGGATCTAATTTTTTGTAGCGGTTACATGGGATCCATGATGTTGACACATATCTTCACAAGATGAATTTGTATGCATATATGAAGCTAAACAAGACAAATAGAGGACTATGGGGAGATACATTTTGCATACGATGACTTGCCAAGTGGTTAAATATACCAATTGGAGATTGGTCACTAACAAGGAAAACAAGATATTTATTGTTCAATGCACATGCAAATACATATCCGTATTGCATATTATTTCATGATGCAAATCTTGTCAGTGGGAACTATGAACTATTACTTTACAAGAAATTTCCTAGATATTATTTCAGATCATCTAATATTTGCTTGTCATTAATGTGCAAAGATCTTGAATACCATTGGAATTGTTTTATGCATGATGTGCATTCTCAAGGATTAAAAAAAGAAAAAACAGGTACATCTAATTATGGGGATCGTCTTTTTTGTGCTATTTGTTGTTTGATAGCAATGGAGTTCAATATGCAGTCTATGCAGCTTTATACAATTCATTATTTTTTCAATGCACTTATGGGAAATGATCAAGCTGCATTGCATTGCTTGGAAGAACACTTGATGGTTGACGTCATACAGAATACAAAAATGATTGTGAATTGGCAAGGGTACCACATAAATCATGGAAATTCCATATGAAAAAGAGAAGATAGAGGGTGGGCCATTTTGTTTTCAATGGATATCTATCAAATTCAAAGAAAATATTTAAGTATGGTCCTTCATTAATAAGAGCATTTTCGATTTCTACTCAACTTAATCGAGTTGTAATCAAACATTTGATATGATATCATTTGAAATAGATACATTTCACATCCACTATGAGTCGTTAATGAGAAAAACATATGGCAGCAGATACACTAGGCATTGTGATCAATCAACAATTATTCCAAATAAAAAACATGGGATTGATTACCATATAGTTAAGGAAAAGTCATGTGCAAAAAGTAATATCAATGGCATATTGCCTATTGAACGTGTACTAGAAAAAGATTGAGATTTCCATCATGTACATTGTCAACATACAATGTTGTTGGCAAATAATGATGACAAACGCATTGGAATATTACTTATTGAACATGCACAAAAAAAGATAGACATGTTCACCATGTACATTGTCAACATACAACGTTGTTGAAAAATAGTGATGACAACATTGAGTTGCTTTGACATGAAGTAAAAACAAGTCCACCAAAAACGTGTAAGCTATCATATCATATATTTAAAACAATGCTATGTGAAGATAGCAATTGCAATGCCATATTGCCTAGTGGACATGAAACGAAGAAAGATGAACATGTACATCGTGCATACTTTGTATATTCAACAACATTATCTAAAAAAAGGTCAAAATTGTCATATAATATATTTAAACAGTTATTGCACAGTGACAAGAATGTCAAAAAAAGGTTGGCAAGTGAGTGTGTTCATTTAAAAAAAAAATGCAAGGCAAGTTAATAAGAAACAAATTCAAGACATGCCTAGAACCAAATGTGCAATTTGTGAAGAATTGCATTTTGCAAAGAAAATTACTTGTCTCGCCCAAGACTTGGAAAAATAATATCTTGCATTGACAAGAAATGACAAAACATTTTCCAATAAAAAAATGTGTTGCTTGCAAAAGAGCACTTGAAAATGGAAAATTGTCGTTGGTTGCAACACCTAACCAAATAAGACACAACACATCATTTCCAATTGCAAGAACACTTTCATAACTTGAAGAAAGACTTGTATCACTAAGAATTGCATTTTAACAAATTAGATGATGGGGTTATAAATGATCTCATATGGGTTTGACAAGATTGATTATCAATGTGCTTATCCATATGGATATTGTGCAAAACTTATTTCCCCAGTTCATGGATTAAACAAAAACAACTGCAATCGCATTGAAAACATGATTGCAATATAAAAATGAATATCACATGCAGAAAGTATGTGTAAACATTGTCATGAGTGAATTGAAATAATTATGTTATGAAACTTTATATAAAGCTAAAAACATTTGTATAAATGAGAATTGGAATCTTGCTCAAGAAAAAGGCAATGATAGATCCATGCAAAATGGACATATTGATTTTGAAAGTGATATGGATAATGAAATAGAAAGTGAAACACATATTGAGACATTAATACATGGATTGACAGAGTCATAACACATCTATGATTTGCAGTACAAGATCATTGAGCTTGCACCAGTTGAAGGGAAACATCCACTTGGAATTTTCAAGAACAAATATGTAGAGGAAATGAATTTCCCAACATTGTTCTATAGATATCCATGTGATAATGACATTACAAAAAGGTTTACCTGCCAAAAAACAATTCAATGGGAATTGCTACATGCAAGTAGTGATTTCTTGTATCACATGATAAATTTGTTTTTTTTTAAACAATGCACGTATAATTATTGACAAAGTGTTTTCTTTCATATGGGTACGAATAAGAAAAGGACAAGTAAGAGGAAGAAACATATTAGAAAGAGATGTTAAGTACAAACCAAACTTAGAACAAATACTTGTTGATTTTTGTAGCTTTGGGTAGGTATTCTCACATGACCCTAGGTGTTGGGCACGTGAGAATCGTTGTGGGCACCACTTCACACTTTCGGTTTGGTGAAAATCCCCTTGGATTTGAGTGGGGGATTCATGCGTTTGGTGATGGGATTTGTGGGATTGTGTTGGGGATTCACACCCACAAGGAAACCCTAATTTGATGTTGACTTATGGAGGGACTTCTATGTTGAGCCCTAAGGAGTGTATATAAAGAAGAGAGGTCAATGTGACATTACATATATTGTCATATTGTGGACACATGATGGAGCTAGAATAAATGAGTCTACACTTGTGCTAGGAGGCCTAGTGATCTCAACAAAGGGAAAGTCTACAAGGTGGTGAATCTGGCCTAGGAGAGAAAAGTGAAGAAGGTATCACGTGTGGAGAAAATGTTTCATACAATACATGATTTGCAATGGGATAAATTGTGTATATACGTAAGTCACAGGTGTGATGAATCACGTATTTATGCAGGTAACTGGTGTGATGAATCATGTATATATGTAGGTCACAGATGCAATGAATCACGTATATACGCAGGTCACAAGCAAGGTGAATCACATATATATGCAGGTCACAAGAAGGTGAACCATGTATATACGCGGGTTGCAAGAGGGTGAATCGTATATATGTTTCTCTTAGCATGTGTAGATTTGTACAGGTTAAAAGGTGACATCCGCAGGATGTACATGTGGTCTACAACAGATTTGTGGGCATGGGATATTTCCAGGGATATTGTTGAGGTTTGGATTTCTAATTTGTATGGTTATTGGAGAATACGTTTGTTCTCAATTTTGGTGACTCTGGAGGAGAAGGTTGTCCTCAGATTTTTGTGATATTATGTTGGCTGGGAGGGTTGTTTTTACCCTTAGGATTCTTGATGATAAAAATATTACAGAACTAAAATTGTGTCTCATGTGTATTGATGCAGATTCATATTTGGACTTTGTGTTTCCATTCCATGTGTTTTCAGTCAATAATTTCATTGTAAATTTGGAGCTAGGGTTTTATTGTTAGATCACTAGGAAGTAATTTTCAGATCTGAAATTAGTCACATAGAGTTGCATGTGAAAATTAACATGGTACAAGAGATTGGGATCTGAAGAGAAGGGGATCATCTTGAGACACATCTTTAGCTACAACACTAGAGGAGTTTTTTTCTTGTTTTTGTTTTGGGCAGGTCATAGATGATAGCCCTGAGAGGGATCCGTAGTGACGGTTGCAAGAGGAAACAAGTTAGATGGTCTCTAGTTTGAGACATTTAGTAGACTATCCAAATGAGGAGTTGAGGAATATTGCATCTCGGTGGTGTGGCAGGTTGGGAGTTCTAGTGGATTGGCAAAGAAATCGGATCACAATAGTGTGTTGTGTGGTAGATTTCCAACCCTGTAGATGGAATTCTGGTAGCTTTTCCTAGCGAGTTGCAATGGATGTAGCTTGGATTCTTGGGCACGGATGAGATTGCTTCGTGTGTCTGTCAGGCTGATGATATAGAGTCTTCATTGGACCAAAGAATTGTACATTGTCGAGGTGCGACAATGTATGATGTATTTGACCCAAGAGGATGAGGACACTACATAGATGAGTTGCAGAGGCCTAGAGTGGACTAGACTGTGTGTCCATCCATAGCTTGGGACTGTTCATAGACAAGGACATGGGATCAGTTGTAGCATGTGTAGACATGAAGAGTTTTGTGACTTGGATGATGGACTTGGCAGATGTTCATTGGATTATCGTGACTTGGGGAAGCAGGATGCTTTCCTTGGAGGAGTGCATAGTTCTTATCTAGTGAGAGCCAACAACACATGATAGGGGCACATGATTTTTTCATGAATTTCATAGTGTCTGACTCAGGTATGTATGAGGAGCTTAGTAGGAGGAATAGGCATGTAGTACAAGGATCTGGAGCAGTGGTATTTTGAATGGAGTTGGAGTGTGTTGTGAGTGTAAAATATGTTATGGGTGCCAAGAGTGTGTTCTTAGCCTCAAGGATTGAGGAGTAGGATTATCTAGTGTTGTTCTGGGATGGACAAGTGTTATTGGATGTTGTGTTGGTAGGCCTTCCTAGGTCTTGGGAACCTTTTCTGTAGGGGATATGTGCAGGAGATATGTTGTCAGGATTTGATAGGATATGGACTTAAGTGGTGTCCAAGGAGGATATGGATGAAAGACGAGGAGGGAGAAGGTATCTCCACCAGTGGTGAGGTAGGTAGTTCCCCCAATGGTGAGGTAGGAAGCCCCACTTGTAGCATAGATTTAAAGGGAGCAGGTAGCTTCACTAGTGGTACAGGCTTAGAGAGAGCCAGAGTTCAAAGGGATTCAGACCTCAAGATCTAGTAGGGAGGAGAAGCCTCCCAGGACTATGCAAAGGACAATGGACAAGGAGCAGGTATCTCTGGAGGTTGTGTAGACTCATATGGAATTCAACTTCAAATGGAGTCAGGAGACTCAGAGGGAGATTCAGTCGCTTAGTCGAAGATAACCTTTAGGTCCATATGGGAGAGAGGCATCTTCCAAGACTGTCAGGTAGGTGTCATGGTTTGAGGAAGTTCAAAGGAAGGAGGTTGTAATATACCAAATATAAAAAGTATGTAGAACAAAAATAAAATGCTAGAAATGGCAGACTAACAACAATATAACCAGAACAATCACCACAATAGCACTGAAATGATATAAGAATAACAATAGAAATAGCACTTTGAATCTGAAACAAATGTTCACGGGCCTCTTCGAGGGGGCATCCTCCAGTTGAGCAGAGATCTATTACAATAATATCCAAGCTAGGGTTGTCATACCCTCAACTCCTATTTATACTAAATATGTCTATCAAAAGAAGCATCTAGAGGAAGATACTTCTAGAAGTAGAAGCTTCTATTAGGTCTTCTTACATTTGCCTTATTCTATCTTATTGAAAGGTCTTATTAATATTGACCTTTATTACATCCAAATATATTTTTCTACCTATGTGCAGGTTAGGACCCTAACATGTCCGCCCCCTTAAAAACAGCCTTGTCCTCAAGGCTTGAGATGTGGAAATTGCTACAGAATGGTAGTTGGTTCCCAAGTGGCATCCACTGGAGTATTATCTTTCCACCAGACTAGTACTTCCTTGATGGTTCTATGACGTAGGCGACGCTCACACTGGTCCAAAACTGCTTTTGGTTGTATCCAAATGGATCCTTCTTTAGCTAACTTGGGAAGGTTGTTTTGAATTTGGCACTTAGCTCCAATCACCTTCTTTAAGCATGAAACATCAAAAATAGGATCTAGCTCCGAATGACTGGGCAAAGTTAACTGATAGGCTACTTGTCCCACACGCTTGAGAACTGTATAAGCACCATAAAATTTGGGCGCTAGCTTCTAACAATGCTCGGCTTTGAGGGAATTTTGCTTGTAAGGTTGCAGTCGAAGAAACACCTGATCCCCGTCTGCAAATTGACATTCAGAGTGGCCTTGATCTGCTTGTTTCTTTATGCGATTATGTGCCATGACCAAATTCTCTTTGAGGGTATGGAGAATAGCCTCTCGAACTGTAAGTGTTTGGTCAACTGCCTGGACCTTCGAGGCACCAGGTAGGTATGAGAGAACTGAAGGTGGCTTCTATCCATATACTGCTTCAAAAGGGTTCATGCATGTAGTTGTATGGTATGAAGTGTTGTACCACCATTTAGCTAGGGGTAACCATTAAGCCCACTGATTTTTCTTTTCCAAGGAAAAACACCTCAAATATGTTTCCAAAAACTTATTGACAACTTCCGTTTGACCATCAGTCTGGGGACGATAAGCTGTGATGAGATGCAATTAGGTGCCTTGTAGTTTGAACAATTCTTGCCAAAAATTGCTTGTGAAAGTTGGGTCGCGATCAGAAATAATAGAGTGCGGCATGCCATGAAGCTTGAAGACCTGATCCATGAAAATTTGAGCCACCATGGATGCTATAAACGGGTGTTGAAGAGCGCAAAAATGAGCATACTTAGAAAGGCGATCAACAACCACCATGATGCTTGATTTATTTCCCAATTTGGGTAAGCTGGTAATAAAATCCATAGAGATATCCTTCCAAATAGCAAGTGGAATTGGAAGCGGTTGTAGTGTGCCCAGAGATTTGATTGTTTCTCCCTTGTTGCATTGACACACATCACATTCAACAACAAAATTACAAATGTCCTATTTCATACCATCCCAGAAAAAAGAACTTTTTACCCTATCATAGGTTTTGGTGAACCCGGAGTGCCCCGTTGTGGGTATATCATGAAGCTCAGAAAGTACCATGGATTTAAGCTTTGATTGTTTACTTAAATACAAACAACCTTTGTATCAAAGCTCATCATGGAGCCAAGAGTACCCTGGGGAAGTTGTAGCATTGGACTGCAATTGTTGGATCAGATGCGAACTTTTTGGATCTTGTAGCCATTCCTAGCGAACGGCTTGGAGCCAATCTGGCACAATGAAGGAAAGAGAAAAAAGGGATCCTTCATCTTCATATTTTTGGGAAAGTGCATTCGCAACCACATTGTATTTTCCTTTCTTGTAAATGATCTCATAATCATATCCAAAGATCTTGGTCACCCATTTTTGTGTCTCTGGGGAGGAAATGCGTTGTTTGAGAAAATACTTGAGGCTTTGATGGTCTGTTTTAATTTGGAAACGTTGCCCCAATAGATAAGGGTGCCACAGATCAACGACATGCATAATAGCCAACATTTCCTTTTCATAGATTGATTTGCCTAGATTTCTTTCAGATAGTTGCTTGTTGGTGAAGGTCAAACGTCGACCCTCTTGCATAAGGACAACACCAATTCCTTTCCCTGAGGCATCACATTCCAACACAAAGGTCTTTGTGAAATCAGGAAGGGCCAGGACTAGAGTGGTGCACATGGCCATATTCAAGGTTTGAAATGCTTGAGTAGCTACTGGAGTCCAAGCGAAAGAGTTCTTTTTTAGGAGAGCAGTGAGAGGTACTGCAATCTTTCCATAATTCTTAAGAAACTTGTGATAATACCATGTTAAGCCTAGAAATGCACACAATATTTTGAGAGTCTTTGGGTGAGGCCAGTCTTGCATAGCTTCGATCTTTTTAGGATCCACCTTGACACCATCCTTGCCAATCAGATGACCCAAGTATTCTACTTCTGAGGCTCCAAAAGGACATTTAGACTTTTTCAGGAAAAGTTGGTGTTGAGAGAGAAGATGGAGAACTCGATCCACATGAGCAAGATGGTCTATCCAGGTTTTTCTATAGATGAGGATATCATCAAAGAAAACTAAGACAAAATGACGGAGAAAAGGACAGAATACATGATTCATGAGGCTTTGGAAGATGGAGGGGGCATTACACAAGCCAAAGGGCATGACCAAAAACTCATAGTGGCCCTCATGAGTTATAAAGGCAATCTTGGGAATGTCTTCTTCTTTCATACGTATCTGGTGGTAGCCTAAATGAAGATCAAGTTTAGTAAAGAATTGGGCACCACTCAATTCATCTAGGAGGTCATCAATGACAGGAATGGGAAATTTGTCTTTAATGGTAAGTTTTTTGAGGGCATGAAATTTAGGACACATTCACCAAGAACCTTATTTCTTTAGTACCATGACCACAAGAGAAGAGTAGGGGCTCATACTAGGGTGGATAACACTTGCATTAAGTAGTTCCTGGACCATTTTCTCAATCTCATTTTTTTGGGAAAAGGGGTGACGATACAGACAGATATTGGGGGGAAGGCTTCTAGGGACAAGGGGAATGGAATGATCATTAACACCATGGGAAGGAGGGAGTCCTTGGGGAGTGGAAAATACCACTTGATGTTTAGAAAGGATTGCTTGGAGATTTTGTGGCATCGAGGGTGTCTCTATTACTTGTATGGCATGGAGTTGGGAAATAACACCAGAATGACCTTTTTTTAGTAGCTTTTCCATTCGATGGGAACTAATGATCTTAGGTGAACCAGTGGTGATACCTTGGAATTTATATTGGTAGCCCTACTGGTAGAATTGCATGGTTAATTCCTTAATATCCATGAGAATGGGACCCAAAGTTCTTAGCCAGTCTACACCCAACACAATGTCACAACCGCCCATGTCAATAGCAAACATATGAGATTTCAGGTGGTAGTCACCAATTTGGAGATGCACATTTTCACAACGCCCTCCAAATTTCATGGAACCACCATTGGCAATCATGATTTGGAAATTATTGACAGCATGGATGTAGCAATGAGTTTCTTGGGCAATGCGGTGGTGAATAAAATTATGGGTGCTTCCACTATCAAATAGAATGATGACCTTCCGATGCTTGATGTAACCTATGAGCCTGAGGGTTTGGGGAGCGGAGAATCCAATGAGAACATTGAGGGGAATGACCAGTTCTACTTCGGGAGGGTCTGCATGAGAGGTTATGTCCGTGGTTTCAATTGATTCAGACACAAGGGGAATTTCAACATCCTCTTCTAAAATATCCTTGGAGATGGCCATAAAAGCTTTTGTTCCTTACACTTGTGGCCCAAGAAATATTTTTCATCACAATTATAACAAAGGCCTTTGAGTTGGCATTCATCCATTTCAGCCCTGGTCAATTTTTGGATCTTTAGTGGAGCAAAGGGAGTAGTGGGATTTACTAGTTTAGTGTGAGGGATGAAGGAGGGTTTTCAGTTTTGAGAAGATACAACCTGTTGTGCTTCTTTAGCTCTTTTAGTAGCCTCTACCCAACTCTCAGGCCGATCCATGAGGACATGGGCCTGAATCTCATCCTTGAGGCCACCGATAAAACAATGTCAGAAAAAAAGCATCAGACATGCCCTCTGTCTGAAAAGTCAGGAGCTCAAAGGAAGCTATAAAATCTTCCACTGCTCCTGATTGTTTCAACTTTTTCAAACAGCCCAAATGGTTGGTGTCAGTGTCAAAGAATTCATAAATCTCTACCACAAAGTGTGTCCAAGCAATATACCCTTGACGAGAAGTTTTTCTCCATTGCCACCATTGCCAGCATTCTTGATCTAGATGGAGAACACCATACCGTAGTTTGGCCAAGTCACCTGTAATGCCATATAAAGAGAAATAATGTTTCATTTGGGTTACCCAACCAGTGGGTTCCAAGCCATCAAATTTGGTCACATCCACCCGCAGAAGGCGTAGGTCACATTGAAATTGATGGTGTTGAAAGTTATGGGAATGAGAGGAATGTTCACCTTAAATCTTTGGAGGTGCATCAGAGGAAGGGTTATCTATAGGGATATGAATCTTGGTGCAAAGTGACAAAAAGACAGATTCAAGTTGGGTGGTCAGTTCTTGTTTGATTTCCTCCATTGAGGACTGCATGGTTATATTGATGGCGACAACATTGGCACTGAGGTGTTTCACTTCTTGTTGGGTCTCGGTGAGACTAGATTGCAAGGTATTGAAGCAAGCTTCCAAGTCTTGGATACGGGTATGGGCCATGAGGATAGGGGAACTGAAAAGGGGTGGGTGGGGTCAAAAAAAATTCTGAAAAATGATCTGTATGAATGTGATAAGGGCAAAGAGATGAATCCAATGGAATAGGTCTCAAATAATGGTGAAAAAAATTCCATATATATATATATATATATATTTACAACTGCGGAGTTATACTCCGGTTTGAAGAATACTGTAGTGATGAAATGCCCACATGCTTAACCAGGAAAAAATGTGTAGTGATTTGGCAACCCGAACATAGTTGTGCGGCAATAGATCTTGTCTGTTTTAATTTGTTTAGGTTTCTGTCCCCAAGGGTTGGGTATTCAAGGGTTCTATAGACAAGGGTTATTTTCCTTGTGCTATAGCTCTTTGATATAAGTGCGGGGTCCAACAGTAGTACTCAGCCCAATATCTTAGGGAACTAACTAAGGAGGATAGACTCTACCCTTAGCCGTAATACCCAACTACCCAAGTACTAGAGAGTATCTTCCCGAGTGTTGTTCTTGGTGGCACTATAGCAGTCAGGTGACCAATCGATTTATCTAAAGAGGGCTTCAGGAAATCTAGGTTGATTCGTAAATAGGTGTTGTCTGATGCACTACCACTGGAAGGGGTACCAATAAGGGTTACCAGGGTGGCCAACAGATGTGCTCTTAAGAACCACTAGTATTTCCTACGTGTATGAATCCCTCAACTGCGGGTTTATGGGCGTAACGAAAAATCTCTGTGGCTTAAAGACGTTGGAATACGTCTCTACCCTGAAAAAAAATTACCCACAATTTATGCCAAGGAAAGTGCTCTGATACCACTTGTAATATACCTGATATAAAAAGTATGCAGAACATGAAACAAAATGCTAGAAATGGCATAATAACAACAATATAACCAGAACAATCACCACAATAGCACTGAAATGATATAAGAATAATAACAGAAATAACACTTTGAATCTGAAAGCAATGTTCATGGGCCTCTTCGAGGGGGCAACCTCCAGTTGAGCAGATCTCTATTACAATAATATCCAAGCTAGGTTTCTCATACCCTCAACTCCTATTTATACTAAATATGTCTATCAAAAGAAGGATCTAGAGGAAGATCCTTCTAGAAGCAGAAGATTCTATTAGGTCTTCTTACATCTGCCTTATTCTATTTTATTGAAAGGTCTTATTAATATTGACCTTTATTACATCCAAATATATTATTCTACCTATGTGTGGGTTAGGACCCTAACAGAGGCTTCTAGGAGCAGGGTGTCTTCCAAGATGGCATCATGTCAGAAAGTAGAATTTTCTTTAGTGACCAAGAATGCATCCGGTCAAGAGGACTCGAGAGAATGATTTTCTTCGGTGATAAAGGGAGCAACCAATCAAATGGATTGGAGAGTAGTTGTGGTAGAGGATCCAGTATAGGAGACAATGCTACTTCCAGGTGATGTTGGAGGATGGAATGCCTCCCTCACTAAGAGGGATTGTTGATGCTTTGGTAGCATCATGAGGCATTCCCACTTGTGGAGTGTGCTGAGAATACCTTTTTTTCTAAGAGGGAGTGTTGATTTTTGTAGCTTCGGGCAGGTATTCTCACATGACCCTAGGTGTTGGGCATGTGGGAATCGTCGTGGGCACTGCATCACACTTTCGGTTTGGTGAAAACCCCCTTGGATTTGAGTGGGGGATTCATGGGCTTGGTGATGGGATTTGTGGGCTTGTTTTGGGGCTTCACACCCACAAGGAAATCCTAATTTGATGTTGACTTGCGGAGGGGATTCTATGTTGACCCCTAAGGATTGTATATAAAGAAGAGAGGTCATTGTGACATCACATATATTTTCAAAGTGTGGAGACATGATGGAGATAGCACAAGTGAGTATGCACTTATGTTAGGAGACCTGGTGATCTCATAAATGGGAAAGTCTACAAGGTGGAAAATCTAGCCAAGAAGAGGGAAGCGAATAAGGTCACACATGTGAAGCAAATTTTTCGTATGATACATGGTTTATAGTGGGAAAAATCACGTATATATGTAGGTCACATGTGTGAGAAATCACGTATATATGTAGGTCATAGGTGTGATGAATCACATATATACATAGGTCATAGGTGTAACAAATCGCATATATATGTAGGTCACAAGTGAGCTGAATCATGTATATACACAGGTCGCAAGAAGGTGAACCGCGTATATACATGGGTTGCAAGAGGGTGAATTGTGTATCTGTTTCTCTAAGAAGGTGCAGATCCATACAAGCTAACAAGTGACGTCAGCAAGATGTAAAAGTGGTCTACATTAGATTCATTAGCAGGGGAGATTTCTAGGGATATTGTTGAGGTTTGGATTTATGATTTGTATGGTTATTGGAGAACAAGGTTGTTCTCAGTTTTGGTCACTTTGGAGGACAAGGTTGTTCTCAATTTTGGTCACTTTGGAGGACAAGGTTGTTCTCGGTTTTGGTCACTTTAGAGGACAAGGTTGTCTTCAGATTTTTGTGATATTGTAGTTGCTAGGAGGGTTGGTTTTTCCCTGGGATTTCTGATGATAACAAGATGACAGAATTGAAATTGTGTCTCATGTGTATTGTGATTCATCTTTTATCTTTGTGTTTCCGCTGCATATGTTTTCAGTGCAAATTTATTCAGTGATAATATCTAGGGTTTTACTGTTAGATCACTAGGAAGCAATTTTCATATCTGAAATTAGTCACATAGAGTTGCATGTGAAAATTTACAATACTGAAATCTGAAATTGGTTACATAGATTTCAAGAACAGAATTTTTTCCCCTAATCATCTACAACAAATCAAGATAAATATATTTGCAATGATACGAAAGAGTCGGGCCAACCTTGTTTTCCACATTCAAAAGTGAAAAGCACTAATGGAATGCATTAGTAACTACATTGACTAAGTTCTATAACACTAGCTAAAAGAGAAATCATTTTGAAACATTAGAATACAACAACATTGATTACCTTGTATGAAAAGATCTAGTCGCATGTAGTCGTTACTATAGACATAGGAGCAATGCTCTAAAGCAATTGATATGTAATGATGAAACATTGTTTGAGAAATTATTATACTACTACTTTGTAAGAGAGTTCCAAAATAGAGGAAGTGAGCATGAACATGGGTTGTTGTGGATAGAAGATGCTCCTATATATGGAAGGCATAACAACTTGACAATTGAAATGTTTTTGGAAAAATAAATAACCTATTTGTTGTGTGTGTTATATTATTTTCATGACTAGACCTATTGTCTGTGTTGCACTGGGCATGTGGGGGGTTCGTATGGGGGGGAAGGAATCCCCCTATGCAGGGGTTTGGGGGAAAAACCTCCAAAAAAACAATGGCATTTTTGTGTCCATTTTTAGCAGATTTTTGTCACATGGTTTTCATCAATGGTTTTCTAATTCCAGTTAAGGAATTAGGGTTGTTGACTCATCTGGGTCAATATATTAGGGGTTTTGGATGTGTTTGTGTGTGTGTACATAAACAATGAACATATATGATGAATAAAATATTAGAGGTGTGGCTCTAAACAGGTTGATGGTTTTCCCAGTTTGGGTTTCCAGGGTAAAAATATTTGTGTAATGTGTGTGTGTGCCATTTTATATTTTCTGTTTTTATTAAGAACATGTTTGTAGTAATTAATTTTACAAGGTTAAAATCTACGTTTGGTATTAGAGTTTTTATTGGCTTCAGGGGGATGCCTTTGTGGCTAAGGGTTTGGATGAAGTGTAAACCTTGTTACAGTGGGAGATTTGTGGTATCGATTCTTCAGGTGAAAAGAAATGTAAATCATCTCGAAAACAGAGATCGATAAATTTAATGGGAAAAGTTTTGAGTTGTGTAAGATTAATATGGAAGATCTGTTGGTGGACAAAGATCAGTAGATCATTATGGATTTAGGTACTGCACCTACAAGAACATCAACAGAAGACTAAGCAAAGTTGGATTGGAAGGTGAAGAGAACAATTCAGTTGTGTCTCTCAGATTTAGTATTACTGAATGTGTTAGGGGAAGCTACAACCAAGCCTTTATAGAATAATTTAAGGGTTTTGTATCAGTCTAAGTCCACGGTAAGAAAATTGTTCCTACGGAAGAAGTTTTACAACCCGAGGATGAAAGATGGAGACTTAGTGACAGAGCATATGAATGCATTCAATATATTGGTAAGTCAGATATTATTTGTTGATATTAATATTTAGGATGAAGATAAGTGTATGAGTTTATTGTGCTCTTTACCAGAATTGTGGGATGGTCTAGTTGTGGCCATAGGTAGTAATACAATTACTTTAAGTTTCGATGATGTGTTCTCATTCTTTTTGTCATAGGAGTTGAGACAAAAGAACATGGAAGGATAGAGCACATATGCCTTATTTGCAAGAGGACACTCCCATGAAAGAACTAGATCTAAATCCTCAAGTGGTAGATATAAATCTAAGGGAATATCTAAATATCCCAGAAAATTTGTAAATTTATGTTGGAGATGTGGAAAAGAAGGGCACTACAAGAAGAAATGTATATCCAAAAGTGTTGAGAGAGGGAAGGGATCTAATGATGCCCCTTCTATAAAATCAAAATCCTTCGTAGAAGGAGGAGATGCATACTTGGATTCTTCAAGTACACATACAATTCATGAGGCATGGCTAGTTGACTCAGGTGCATCCTTTCATATGACTCCTCATGAGGAGTGGTTTTTAGAATGTGAAAGGTATGATGGAGGTGTTGTTTTCCTAGGTGATGACTCGAGAACTGAAATAATAAGATGAGTAAAATTCAAGTTTAAGCTCATGGATGGAAGGATTAAAACACTCCTTGGTGTTCTGCACATCCCAGGATTGGCCAGAAATTTGATTTATGTAAGAAAAATGGATGATGCAAGGGTAAGAACAGTGTTTGAGAAATAAACATCTTGAGTGGTTCGAGGAGAAATGGTGTTGTTGAAGGGAGTTTGGATTGAAACTCTATATAAGTTATAGGGAATAATTATTAGTGATGGGTTCAATAGTTCCATTGTCCCTGAGATTGGAGCTAAAGAAGAAAAAACTCCTACAATCTCTAGAGAAAATACTATCTTGTGGCATCAAAGACTAGGGCATATAGATGAGAAGGGCCTTCAAGTACTACACGGTAAAGTTATGGTTGAAGGAATGTTTAATTTCTCTCTGGATTTTTATTTATGTGAACATTGTGTATATGGGAAGCAAATTTAGATAAGATTCCCCTCTGGTGCAATGAGGGTAGAGGGAGTTTTACAGTTGGTGCACAATGTTGTTTTTGGACCTATGTCGGTTCCATCACTGGGACAATTTGTGTACTATGTCTCATTTATAGATGAATTCTTAAGGAATACTTGGATTTATTTCCTTAGGAAGAAATCTGAAGTCTTTGACAAATTCAAAGTTTTTAAGGCTCTTGTGGAGAATCAGACAAAGAAGAGAAGTAAAGTGTTGAGGAGGAATAATGGTGGATAATTCTATGGAAATGAATTTGAAAAATTATGTAAGAAGTGTGGTATGATCCCACCCCTACTTGAAATTAAAAATACTAAATGAAAAATTTCATAAACTGAAATGGATGAAAACAAAGAGGGGGAAATTCTTTCTTACCTAGTTCTACTGTCAAGGGATTCCAAATCATGTAGCTTCAATTATGATCTCCAGAAGTTTGGAAGGTTTTTCCACTCAATTCATCCAATTTGGTAAAAACTCACAATGAAATTTTTTTGGATCAATTTTTCACTATTATAATGAATTTGTTTTACCCATATTTACATAGTTTTTACTATTTTTGTCATTTAAAAACACCCGATGAACCAGATTTTTTGTACAAGATGATTGTTTCATCTTAGATTTTGCAGTGAATATTATTATAATAGATTTTTTGTCCACTCGTCCATTTTTCTTGACTCTTTTCAGGTGATGTTTCGGTCACTAACATATAGGGTGAGATTCTTTCCACCTTGCATTTAGCATAATCAATGACATGTTTTACATTTTCCTTAGAGTCAACCCACTTATTGATGACACAAGCCTTTCCCATTGTTTTTAAGTGGTGTTATGTTCATGGTAGATCCTACCATCATGGGAATCTTAAATAGCACCTTGCTTTGCCTTTTGGTACCCATGCTAAAGTTTTTCTTAGGATTGGGAGTCATGTTAGTCCCACCATGACATTGCGTTGAAGCCTCATATTCTTCTCAATATTATTCTGGATATTTACCCGTGGAAATGCCATAATTTTGTGTTCAAGTTGTAACTGCATTGCATATTTACCACTCACACTTTTTAGACTAATGCCAGCTTCAACTTGTTGTTTCTTTCCCATTTTCTTATGCATTCTCATTAGTTGCTAGCCTTGCAATCTCTTCCTTTACAATTTGACACATGTACCCTAGGAGGAAACAATCCCTCGAGTGTCCATATCATGCACATGATTCCTTGAATTGAGCATAGGTATGGTCTTTGCGCTTGGAACTAGTTTTCTTTCCTACAACATTCTTTTATTCGTTTTTGGGATTTCTAGCATAAAAAAGACAAAAAAGTCAAATAATTAAAAACAATATGGGAATGAGTTTTGATTACCATTATTGGCAGCAGTTGAGTCACCTCTGAACAAAGCAAAATTTTTTGATTCATGTCTCAACAATTTGGGTTAGTGTGACTCTAAGAAACTGAACTAGTTACACATAGTTTGTACTCCTTCGATTGGTTATTCTTCCACTCACTATGGAGAGTCTTTTGTTTCCTACTCCATCATAGACTTATTTCAATGTTCATTTTCAGTCCATGTTTCCTAAGTCAATTCAATGTGTCTTGTTTTTGTTCAGAGGAAGTGAGATTGTGTTGGCCATTCTATAGAATTATTTGCTTTACAAGTCAACCTTCCCATATGTCAAGTACTTCTGATAATTAAAAGTATATTTTTCCTATACTCGTGTTGGTATACATTGCTCAGATTGTTTGACCTAGAGTTGCACCCTAGCCCTATTTACGTAATTGATAGGTGACCTTGTGCTTAGCAGATGACATTCCATCATTGTTCTCTGACTGAGTGGTTTCCCTTGTGTTCAACAGCAAGAACATTATTCACACATTGGTATTTGTGCAGTACCTTGGATTCGATTTGTCCCCATTGGTGATTTCCTCACCTTTGTTGGCAGTCTTCATTAATGGTTGTTATTTGGAGGGTCTCTTTCATGCGCTATTCACATCTAGTGCACGCAAGAGACACACTTCGTGGTGTTCCTTTAAATATTTCATATAAGTCCTTCCAAATATTTTTCCTTATGCTACCCCTTGTGTTGGTTTTTGGGGGATGCCTCAATTCCCTCCTTCTAGTGGATCTCTTCCTATCGACTTTGACACATCTTACTCTAGGATAGCAATCTAGGGTCATTATTAGTACTTCGAGGCTTGCAGTCATTAGTGACAAGTTCCCTCACTATTAGCAGTGGGAATACATCAATTCCCCTTGATCAACAGATTCTACTAGGTGCTCAACATCAAATCCTCTATTCACACTTGTTAGATTGTACTAGGTACCTTGACGCCCATTATCATTATCGGTGGGTTGTCTCACATTTGTTAAAGGTATACATCAATGATCGGTAATAAAAAAAGTATCTCATTGTGTTTGAATTCAACACATATATTCGCATAGTGCATGCTTGTGCCATGGAGGTTGATTTCAAGACCTTGGGAATGTAGTAGCATCACTCCTTTTATGTTGCTTCCTGGGTTGTGTTTGCATAGTACCACTTCTAACATCGGTACTTGTGAAGTATTAGTTATCCAGCTCTTGCCTCCATATATCCTTCACTTATTATGATACATAGATCCACAGTGTATCTCTTTCATGGCTATGTTCTCTTATTGACATGGATCCACCATGTATCTCTTTCGTGGCCATGATCGCTATGTTCTATATATACATTCTACATGGATCCCTAGTGTACTTGATTGGTGGCCATGTTTTTCATCACACCTGAGCATTGGTATGCTCACCTTGGTAATTAAGTATTCTTACTTGTTTTTGTCACTGTTTGTTGTTCTTAGATCGGATTTTGGTGACCTTCACCTTGGCTTCCTACTCTTTGAAGACTTATAATGTATTTCAGCCATTAGTTTCTCTTCTGACCTCACACATTAGAGGCCATTTTTATAGCATCAATTTCCACCATTGAAGCATTGACTATCTTATTGGTCTGGTCCCTATCGTACTTGAAAACACATTTTCCCCATACCTCCATGAGATCTTCTAAAAAATGATTTTTTAGAACTTGTACATGCCATGGAAGTTATGCAGCATGTGTATACACAGGTTTTCCAAAGGAAAGTTGAGTACATGGTAATAAATGCTCAAAAAATAATATTTTACGTAATTGCAAGTTGAGTTATGGGTTTGGTTAGTTTTCTAACTTCATTTACCCATACTCAACCATATTTAATTGATTGAATATGGTTTAAATATGGAATTGATCCAAGGAGAAAGGTAATGAATAAGTGTATAACAAAGCATACAAATACTTTTTGATCCCTGCCATGTCTGCAAGCCCCTAAATCTCCCTTGCTTTACTAGTTCTCAACCTGGAAACCCTTGTTTCCAATCATCCCTCCTCACCACCTTATCTGACTAGGAGCCTCTATGAATTATCCTTGAGTCTATCAATGCATCAGGAGTTGAGATCTACCACATTAGCAGAAGCTTAGGTGGAGGGACCCAAGATCATTTCCAGGAGCGGTGCCTCAACAATATAGGTATACGGTGTAATTTCTAGACTGTTGATTTCAATAAGATGTTCATTCCTTTGACATGTGTTCTTAATGTTTAAATTACAATTGTTGAATATATGATTCCTAGAACAATAATTGCAATGTGTTTATTTCAGATATGATTGAACTAACTATTTCCTTATTAGCATAACTACTTTTCTTGGAGGTTTCTCTGCATAAGTTTTGCATATTTCAGGAGAAGCTATCAGGAAGGAGAAAAAAGTTTCCAGAATTTGGGAACTACATTGAATGTAGGACTACAAGTGAGTTCATATTTCTCCCTCTTGTGAAAGTTAGTTATTTCAGTTAAATCAATTATAAAATATTTGTTGTTTGTCGTCATTGGAATTTGATTGTGTTTATGGTTATCGATCTATTTTAGTTAGCCCACAACTGTAGAGGAATTTCCCCGCAAACACAAGGTAGAAGACTACTCCATATACACCTCAGCGGAATGGAGTTGCGGAAAGGATGAATAGGACATTGATGAAAAAATCAAGGTGCATGCTTAGTGGTATCGGGTTGGGACAAGAATCCTAGGTGGAGGTAGTGGGTACTTCATGTTACCTAGTTAATCGATCACCCTCATCCTCACTGGATGAAAAGACTCCACGTGAGGTATGGACTAGTGAGAAACACTCTCTCACACATCTTAGAGTATTTTGTTGTGATGCCTATGTTCACATTCCAAAGGAAAATAGGAGTAAGCTATATAAAAATGTTGAAAAGTGTATCTTTATTTGGTATAAAGATGGTCTAAAAGGTTATAAGCTTTGGAACCTAGAAAATAAGAAGGTAGTGTATAGTTGAGATGTGGTATTTAGATAAATAAAATATTTTTTCAAACAAGAAGTCCTACCAAGGAAGGATAAACCATGGAAAATAGAGTTTTAGTTGAAGGATAATGAATAAGACTCTAAAGAAGAACATGAATCAGAAGAAGAAGATCCTCATACTCCAGTATCGAGGAGATCGATTCGGGAAAGAAGGAAATTGGAAAGGTATACTCTGCTTGATTTCCATTCAAATTTTTCTTTGTTTGTAACTAGTGATGATGATCCTAGAAATATTAGGGAGGAAGTGGATTCAAAGGATGGAAAAATATGGAAAAGGGCCATGGTGGAAAAAATGGTAGCATTGGACAAGAATGAGGCTTGGGATCTAGTGGATTTTCCTATTGGAAGAAATCCCATTGGAAACAAATGGGTGTTTAAAAAGAAGTTGAATGCAGAAGGAAAAGTGGAGAAATAGAAAGCTTTATTAGTAGAAAAAGGTTATTCCCAGGTAGAGGGAATTGACTTTGGTGATATCTTTTCTCTTGTTGCCAAGTTAACTTCAATTAGATTTATTTTATCTGTTGTTGTTTCTTTTGATTTTGAAGTAGAACAAATGGATGTGAAGATAACATTCCTACATGGGGATCTGGAAGAAGAAATATACATGAAGCAACTAGAAGGTTTTGTTGTGAAGGGAAAGAAAGAGTTGGTATGCAAGCTAAAAAAGTCCATGTATGGGTTAAAGAAATCACCAAGGATGTGGTATAAAAAATTCCATACTTATATGTAGGGACTTGGCTTCACAAGGAGCAAAGAAAATCATTGTTTGTATTTCAAATTAATCAGTGATAATCTTATTTACTTGCTCTTATATGTGGATGATATGTTGTTGATAGGAAACAACAAAGAGATTATCCAGGATGTGAAAACTCAGTCGTCCTCTAAGTTTGACATGAAGGATATTGGTGCCGCAAATTTCATTTTGGTCATGTAAATTAAAAGAGATCGGGCAAACAGGAAACTCTGGTTAAATCAGAGGAAATATGTTGAGACAATATTGCAGAGGTTTAATATGTAGGATGTAAATGGTCAGGGTTCCTATTCTTGTAGGTGTAAATTTATCCGTGGATTAGTGTCTGAAGACACAAGAATAGGAAGAGGACATGTCTTGTGTTCCATATGCGAGTGTGGTTGATAGTTTGATGAATGAAATGATCTGTATAGAGTGGGAATTTCACATGCAATGAGAGTTTTGAGAAGGTATATGTCAAAACAAGGGAATGGGGTATTGGAAAACAGTAAAGAGGGTTTTCAGGTATTTGCATGGCACTAATATTTATGGATTGTGCTACCAAGGAAGACTAGAATTGAACAGAGTTGTAATACCCTTTTTTCCACCAACTTGTAATTAGTCAGGTTTAATAATTCCATGTCATGGCATGCAAACAATGAAAATGTATTATTGTTTAATTGTAACTGCAAAAAAATTATTGTGGGGGTGAAGCCTTGAGTATTGGCCATGATACCACTAGACGAAAGAGTGAGGAAATCTGGAGAAGGGGTTTGTTATGCTAAGATGACCCAAATTTCCTTGTTGAGATATTTAATTTGGAAAATAATAAGTTATTTCCCCTTCCTAGTTTCGAGACAAATAAATTGATGATAGGGGGATGGTAGTTGAACAACCAACCACCCTCAATGAGTAAGAGTATCGAATATCTGGCTAAGGCAACAAAAAATGTCAGCCGGAAGTACCAAATATTATTGTTTCTTTCATCCGAGATTGACCCCACGGGTTCTTTCTGACAAAAGGAAGAGGAAAATTCGAGAACCTTCCCAAGAAATTTGTGTGCAAGAGATGCATGAGGAGTAGGGGGATAGAAAGTTTTGGTATGATCAGGAAAAGGGCATGCGTGCATGCAGAAGAGAGAGAGAGAGATAGAATTGGAGAGAGGTCTGAGTTTTTAGAGGTTTATAGAAAACCCAAAAGAGAGATAGGTGAAAGAGAACCAAAGCAAGTGAGCTATGGATTATCATCTTTTGGAGATGACAAACCTGAGCAAATTCCCCGGTGGTATTGTTGGGCTCTAAAGATGTCCTAAAAACAACCTTAGTTTAACATTAATTTATAAACTCGAGGATTCATTTTTTATTTCAAGAATATCAGCAAAGTCTATGCAGATAGTTGTAGAGGCTAAAATCATTTAGTTAAAGAAAATTTGAGTTTATCGAGAATCAAGTTCCACACACATTCATTAAAACTCTGAAACTAAGATCTTACTTAACATAATTGAAATCTGATCTATAACATGCTGTGAATTAAAGGCATTAATTGAATTGTTGAATTGATCTCATTAAGAAACAATAATTGAATCTATGAAAAATCTTGATAAACTGATCTATCGATGATTATTTAACCTGTTGGAAAGAAATAGCTAAGTATTGTAAATTGAGAAGGAACAACAAATGCACAATTAAGCAAAAGGAACAACAAATGCACAATTAAGCAAAAGGAACAACAAATGCTAATTTAAGTGAAAGGAACATCGCGTGTGAAAATGAGAGGAATCGTCAAGTAGTAAAATACAACAATGGAAATGGGAACAACAATCAATAACATTCAAATGAAACACCTATCTTCTGTAAGTAAACAACATAAAAACATCAACACACTCATGCATTTATCTTAACTATTTCAAAAGAGATTCAAATCACAGAAATGAAATCAAATCGATACAATTACAAATTGAGACAACAACTCCTTCAGACTGGGCCCTCGGTCCTCAGAAGCATTGCTACTAGAAACGCAGTATGAAAAAATGATGAAAATGCCCAAAGCTTCTATTAATTCAATAACTGGTACAACATTTACAAATGACTGCTTGTACAGAGCAATTCTGAGTTCTAAAATGCTTGGATAAAATTCTTAGATGTTCTTTCTATGATTCATTACCCTCTATATATGACAATGATATTGGTAAATTAAGCTATCCTGAGGATCGAGATATCCTCAGGATTGGTTTTACTATTTATAAAGTTTACAAAATAGAGAATCAATCTTCCTCAAAACTACTTTGTGCCTAATGTCTTCAGCCTCCAATAGCCTACGCATCTTCAAAATCTCCTTAGTTATCTTGGGTTTAACAATATTTATCCATTCCTGCAATATAATCAAACAATTCCAACCGAATTTTAGAATTTATCTAATATTACTCAATAATATTTCTAGAAGACATTTTAATCATTTTCCATCCTAATTATTCCTAATTAACAGAAAAGTCAATCAAGATTATATCATAAAGCATGGGAATAATGAGGATATTCGTACATTTTCCTCAACTCAACATACCCCCCAGTGGACAAGTTGTCG